>JACBKR010004591.1:0-23080 GCA_014218235.1 Colocasia esculenta | reverse complement strand
CCATATCGAGCAAGACTCTATGGGTACGGACATTTAGGTGTCTTGTACTCACAGTATATGTTCCTTCGAGGAGACTCTGCTCAAGCAGGGATTCTGCTCAAGAGCATATCTGTATAATCATAATCTCATGCTTGTATGCATATGTTTTCTTGAGGAACTCTGTCTAAACAGAAATTCTCCTCAAATACATACTCATATAATTGTGAGTCTATGTTCATACGGATATGAATCCTGAGTTGAACTCTGCCTGTGCAGGGGTTCTACCCGAGAACATATCCATATAAGTACAATCATATGTGTATATTTCCTCAAGGACACTCCGTCAAAACGGAGATTCCATCCTAAAATTTACTCGTATGTTCTTAACTATGTGTTTATATGCATACGCTTCAACTAAGATTTTGTCTCTGAAAACGAGTATATACTCAAAAGATAATTTCGCTAACACGGCCTGTTCCTGCCCAGGACAAGCTACATACTCTTTTCAAAAAGACAACCCTATTCGTTTTTAAACTTGGACTCATTCCGTTCAAAATAAACAAAGCAAAAAATGTTGTTTTGAAATTTCTTACAGATGCATATATTCTCGCCCATGCTATGAAATAGTATTCGGGTTGAAACAGGTGTTAATACGACATCTAAAGCTTTTAACTCGATGTAAATGTAACATCGGTTTCGATCGATGGAGACAGGGGTCCAGCACACGCCACCCCAATCGCCTGATGATTAAAAGGCACGGAATCAAAGAAGTTCAGATCAAAACACGGCGCACCCATCCGTTCCACGGATATATTCAAAAAATTCTTTCTCTGCATTGCGCAGACCCTTACTTCTGCCTGGCAGGTAGGCTGGCATGCCCCGCAACTCAAAGTCAAAAGATAAATGATAAAACATCCTTCAAATGAAGGAAGAAGGAAGGAAGAGAAAAAATTTCCCGTGTCCACAGTGGCATGGAGGGGCGCTCAGATTAATGTTGTGACACAGCTCCGGCAGCAGAAGACCGGCCCAGGCACCCAGATAGTGCGTCGCCAAAGTGATGTTCTTATCACGAGGAAAGGGCTCGAGGTAAGCTCGCCCAAGCCACGGAAGATGTTGACCAGAGCCGCCGGAGCCAAAGCCAACTGCACACCATCGGCCAAGATGCAGGCTGGGTAATGGCCTCCGCCTAATATTTCCCTCCTCCCCAACGGGAGGGCAAAGGTGCACAGCCAATAAACGAGGTAGGCTGCTAGATGGGTGCGGTCCGAGAGCCGCCTCGGGTTCCAGTTGACACCCCGAGGCGCATAAAGATACCTGGCATCGTCATCCAGGCGCACTTTCAGCTGCGCATAAGCTGCTGGGTCGTAGTTGTCGCCGGCGAATTCCTTGTAGAAGCAGAAGGGTCCGTTGTAGAAGAAACGGATCCAAGCGTCACAACTGACCCGCACTGTCCCCCTTGAAGCACTGGGAAGTCGCTCCTCCCACACCTGGCTAAGTCACGCCAGACCCGCGCCAGATATCGAAAGCTGTGGGAGAGGAAGTAGGAGCCAGCACCGGAGGTCCGATCTCTGTCCAGGTCGCTCAGGCAAACCTCCTCGTAGAACTGCCCGGAGATCGGAAGATCGGAAATCCTGTGCAAAGCCCACAGGTCAAGACTGGTCTCCCCCTCCGCAATGCCGAAGGTGTTAAACCTCTGGTTAAACCTTTCTGCCAGGGCCTGCAGAAGCCCGGGTTGCAAGGATAGCTGTGAAGAGCAGCGACGACTGCTTCAAGAAGACCGACCCGCTCGAGCATCTTCTGGTAATGGTACAAAATACCCATTAGCCACTCTGTCGCGCCGAAGCGAAACCGTGCGACGAAATGACCGACCACCGTCATACCAACTGGCGGCCCCGCCACCCAATATCCGGTCCAGAAAACACGACCGGTCGTAGCCGTCCTGCACGAAGTCACGGCCCGAGGGTGGTAAGTGTGCCTAATGAAAGCTACGCCGGTCTTAGGCAGCCCCTGCACCTCCCATAGGCCTTGGGAGAGCCGCAACTCTGTCACGCGGTGAGCTGGCTCGGGCGCAAATAACCCCAGCAAAGCCGTATCCGGAAAGTGCGCCTGCGCTTCGTGATCAAGAGAAAGCTGGGATGATGCGGGCTGCAGGTCCCCATCATGCTGTCGCGGCCGGTCAAGATCGCTCGCTCCAGTTGAGCCCGCTCAGTAGCAAGGAGGCTGGCAGGACCGTCCCAGTTGCCGGCATGAAGTTCTGGATGAACGGGAGAAGATGCTCATCCAAAGGAAATGCTTCGGGTAGCCGGCTCCCCGTCGGTAGCGGTAGATCAAACCGCTATGGTCTATCCGGCCGACGTCCACTGCGCCCTCGACGGGCGAAGGCTCCTCCAACGGACCGCGGACGCACGGCCCAATGCTTCCCTCGAGTCGGTCCAGGTCTTCCACCCGACCGGGACAGAGTGAAGCATGGCATGGATCGTCCGTCCGCTCGACGTCGTTCTCCGTGCGACGCGGCGCCTTAGCGCCTTGGCCGCCCTTGCCGCCTTTGTCACGACCCTTACGAGGCATTGTCGACCCTGTCAAACCAATAGCGCGACCGTCAGACGAAAGGGCGTTGCAGAAAGGACGGGGAAAAGCAAATGCGAGGGGAAAGAAATCCATCTCAAAGGCGCCACGGGATACCCGCCGTCGCCTTCATCTCCGACAGATATCCCGTGGGGGGCATTTGTTGAACCCGAAAAATATCGGGGCTTAAACAAACCCCGGGCGACAATACGCCCTGGGGGAACCGGGAACAAACTCCCGATACCTCCCGCTCGGACGCCAGAAACAAACAAGTCTGAGTACTCGCGCCGACCTATGGCGGCCCGGAAGCGAGAGGCCCGAGAAGTCTTCGCCGACAAAGGACACGTACCCGGATGTCGGAAAACCCACGTCCGGAGTGGAGTTCGAAGTTGCGCCTGAAGCGGATTTTATCTTCTTTCGGATTTATTTCCTCATCTCTTTCCTGAATGAAGAATTTTGGGCGTGCCAGACTGTTTACGAGAAACAGACAAAGATTTATTTTACGAAGAGTATTGGGTGCGACCCCTGATACCCTCGAATTTCATTTCATTTATTTCCGCGTGCGCTTGCGTTCAGGGCGATTGGAGTGGTCGTGTACTGGACCGTTCCCCATCGACCGAATCGATGTTTCATTTACATCGAGTGTAACACTCGAATACCTTCGAATGCGTAATGTTTATTAAAAGACCGTATGCCGAAATTTAAAGAAAAAGACAGATGACAAATAATTTCCACAATTTTATTCAAGCTTATATCATTTATATCCATGACATTTACATTGGTGCCTTTAGTGGGGTTTTGTACCTCCACTGGGCGATTACAAGTATCTCGTGTACATGAGTGTCGACGACGGGGTGTTTGTGCCTCCGTCGGACGTTACACGGTATGGGGAATACATCAATGTCCATGACAGGGTGTTTGTGCCTCCGTCCGGTATTTGCAGGATATGCGGCTTGCATTTACGTGCACGACGAGGTGTTTGTGCCTCCGTCGAACGTTTACAAGCTTGTCGGGTCCTCGATGCTCGAGGCGGGGTGTTTGTGCCTCCGCCGAGCATTTACCGACTATTTGTACTTTTAAGTCTACGACAGGGTGTTTGTGCCGCTGTCGGACACATTGCCTCGACGCAGTCATTTGGTGACGGCGGAGGACTTAAATACAAATGCTGGGAGTCATGTGACAACCTGTGCGTCTTCCCGCGGACGTGGCGCAATGCAGCCCGAACGCTGAGGACGGAACACCAACGGGCGCCAAGGACTTCTCCTCAGCACGTGCGGCCTATTTAAGCTCACGCATGGTCACCCTCTAAGCACGAGCTCGTGAGCGTGAGGGGGGCTCTGCGATTTCTTTGCACAAGCCTCTCGTATGCCGAATCGCATGTGTCGGTGGTGGTGTTCGTGTTTTCAAATGGGGGTATGCCCCCCTATTTATAGGACTCGCGGGGGGCATACCGGCGGGGGTACCCTCCCCGGCGGAGGCCTCGCGGGCGCGAGCGTCGAGGACGGGCGCGAGCGTCGAGGCTGGGCGCGAACCGGCGAGGGCGCTGGAGACGGGGCAGACTGGCGGAGGGGGGGCCGTCAGTCAGGGGGCCTGACCGGCGGCCCTCCCTGCTGGCGCGGGGCCGAGCCGGCGCCCCCCTGCGCTGGCGGGCCGAACCGGCGGCCCCCCTGCGCTGGCGGGGGGCCGAACCGGCGGCCCCCCTGCTGGCGCGGGGGCCTGACCGGCGACCCCCCTGCCAGGGGGCCGAACCGGCGTCCCTGTGGGGGGCGCGAACCGGCGGCCCCCCTCACTGGCGGGGGGGCTGACCGGCGGCCCCCCTTGGGGCCTGTTTTGGCCCACCACCTATTTAAGGTGGGCCTCACTCCCTTTCATGCCATTTTCTCCGCACTTCCCGGGAGAAAACTTAGGAGAGAGCTCTGTGGGCCTCCCTTGGTTCGGTTTGTTGGTTGACGGCCATGCCGCGCGCGTGTATACGTGCGTCGCTTGTGCTTCTTCAGCCGTTCCACGTGCGTTTGTCCCCGTTTTCTGGAGGCACGTGCATTTGATCTCCCGGAACCCTTCGGCTTCAGGCGCAACTTCGAACTCCACTCCGGACGTGGGTTTTCCGACATCCGGGTACGTGTCCTCTGTCGGCAAAGACTTCTCAGGCCTCTCGCTTCCGGGCCGCCATAGGTCGACGCGAGTACTCAGACTTCTTTGTTTCTGGCGTCCGAGCGGGAGGTATCGGGAGTTTGTTCCCGGTTCCCCCAGGGCGTATTTGTCGCCCGGGGTTTGTTTAAGCCCCGATATTTTTCAGGTTCAACAGGGAGCCATTTTCTGAGGCTCCACCCCTACCACCTCACTTGGCTACATTATATGAGGCCGAGCAAAAGCATTATCAACGTCGAAAAAATATGCTTAAGAAAGGAAAAGCAATTGGGAGTGATGACTCCACTCAATCACTTGATGATGATGATGGTGATGGTGATGATGATGATGATGCTGCTACAGGTACTGGAGCCACAGAAGGTTATGGCATGGAAGGCAAAATCGCCAAGATCGACCCAGAATCGGTCAATCCTGGATCGGATCGAGGGCTATGGATCCAATTAGTTGGATCGACTGGATCAAGCAAGGATCGACCGATTCCAGACTGATCCAGGTCGATTCCCTCAGGCTACCTTCAGGATCCTCTTCAGGCAGGGTTGTCAGGATCCCCTTATTTATCTGAATATCATTTAAGTAAATGTTAGTATTTGTACTAACATTTACTTAAGATATTACATGTAAATAAGGAAGTACCCCCCATTTGAATCTAATAAAAATATCAAAAAAATCATATCTCTTACTAATAAAAAGTCAACTCTCCCATCGAAGAAGAAAATCGCGATTTTGGTGATTTTAGAGAAATGCTAACTTTCTAATCTCTCGTAATTTAGCTTATCTAAAATTTGATAATTCAAATAAACCACATGGAACACTAAAATTCAAAGTCCGGTAAAAAAAATCAAACGTGCATGTGACTTCTCCAATGGAGCCACTCTCCTACTGACAGCACTTAGTCTGCTTGAGACCTCTCAGGATTTGGTCAAACTTAAGTTATCATCATCCAAATCTCTCAGAATTTGGTCAAATTGAGCTACCATCACCCAACTCATGACACTCGTAAGTTTGGGTGATGATAGTTTAGTTGACCAAATCCTAAGAGGTCTCAAGTAGACTTAGTGCTGTCAGTAGGAGAGCGGCTTCTTGGAGAAGTCATATACACGTTTGATTTTTTTTTGTTGGACTTTAGATTTTTAGTATTTTATTAGACTTATTTGAATTATAAAATTTTAAATATGTCAAATTATGAGAGATTAGAAAGTTGCTACTTTGATAAAATCACAAAAATTATGATTTTCTTCTTAGATGAGAGAGTTGACTTTTTATTAGTAAGAGATGTGATTTTTTTGATATTTTTATTGGATTCAAATGGGGGATATTTACTTATTTACATGTAATATCTTAAATAATGAAACTACAAATTTTAACATTTACTTAAATGGTATTCAGGTCAATAATACACTAAGTCTTTAATATTTTATACTTTTCTTGTATTATTATAGTAGTAATAATACACAAAATCTTATGTTTCATATATTATGAATGCATGTATGATTGGTTTTTTATGCAAATATTAGTTCTATCAATTTATCAGATTTTCCCTCATTTTTGCTGTTTTTTTTTTCTGTTTTTCCTGAATTTTCCTGATTTTTCCCCCCCAAAAAAAAAAAAAACCATTTTATAAACTGGCCGATCCAGGATCGGCCAGACTTCCCTTGGATCCATGGGATCTTGCAATCCGATCCGATCCAGGATCGGATCGAGCCTGGTCGATCCGATCCCGATTCCGATCCTGCCTTCCATGGTTATGGGCTTGGGGGTATCCTTTCAGGATATGAGGATTATTCAGTACCACCCCATCAACAAGAAGGAAGCCAAGGGGAAGCACAAGAACAACATGGGGGATATGAAGGCCAACAAAGGCAAGCAGGGCATGATTGGGGATATGGGCCTTCTTATCCACCCATTTTTAGTCCCCCAAAATTGTCATATTCATATATCAGCTCTAGTAGTGGGACAAGTTACTTGGGCAATATTCAAACTACTGAGTATGGTAGTTTCTTCACTCCTGGACAATCAAGAGAAAGTTCAAACCAACAAGCAACAATACCTCGAGGCATCCAAAGAGGATTCCAGGACATCGCCAATTCTTTGTTTGGCTTTGGATATACCCAGTATGGGCCACCTGCTCAGTGTCATGAAGTAGAGGATAAGGGTTCAGAAATGTCAAATTGACAAGGTATTTTTATTTATTTCATATTATAACTTGTACATATATCTATTTTTTCAATGTATGAACATAATTATTATGTCTTAATCATTGTTTTTATTCTTTATGATACATGAACATGATAAGATTTGAATTTTATTATGTTTGTATTCAATGAATGTTGTATGTGTTTTCATAATTTTCTACAATTTTTACTGATTTTTCAGAATTTTTTCTAATTTTCCTGATTTTTGGTGATTTTTTTCTCATTTTTTTACAATTTTTTTATCATTTTTAAACCTGGCCGATCCTGGATCGGCCAGACTCCATTGGAGTCAGGCAGATCCGCGATCCGACCCGACTCGGGTCGGGGTCAGCTGGGTCTGACCCAGCCCCCCGACCCGACTATGCCATCCATGACCGGAGGTGGGTACCTCCGGAGGCACCACCGGTGCCTCTCCACCTCCCCCCCTCCAAACAGAGGTGGGTTTCTCTGGTTGCCACCCAACAAGAGGCACCCTCCCCCCTCCGGTTGCAACCCAACTGGAAGAGGGTCCCCTCCTTCCAAACCGGAGGTGGAGTACCTCCGATACCCCCTCCAACCGGAGGCATGGATGGCAGAGTCGGCCGACTCGGAGCGGAGTCGGCCGACTCTGAGTCGGGTCGGCCCCTGGCGACCCGACTCTGGGGGGGAACACCGACCCACCCACGAGATAGTCGGGACTGGTTTACTATCCCGACTCAGGCCGACTCGGCCCGACTCAGGCCGAGTCTGGCCCAACTCAGGGTCGGGATCGGCTGGGGCCGACCCAGCCACCCGACCCGACTCTGCCATCCTTGACCGGAGGTGGGTGCCTTTGGTTGCCACCCAACCGGAGGCACCCCCCCTCCGGTTGCCACCCAACCGGAAGGGGGTACCTCTGGTACCCCCTCCAAACCAGAGGTACCCACCTGCAGTCACCCCCTCTCCAATCGGAGGGAGGGTACCTCCGGTCCCCCTCCTCTTCACCCCCCTCACTTTTATAAAAGGAGGGGGGATGTTAGCTTGGAGGGGGTCTTAGCCCCCATTCTTGGAGGCTTCCCCTAAGGGAGCTCCCCCTTTGGCCTCTCCTCTCTTGGCCACTTCAAGGTTCCTTTGGACCCCTACCTCCGGTGCCTCTCCATACCCCAACCAGAGGCACCCACCTCCGGTCGAAACATCCAACCAAAGGCACCCACCTCCAGTCCAAACCCAACTAGAGGAACCCACCTCCGGTCCAAACACTCAACTGGAGGCACCCACCACCGGTCCACTTTCAACTAGAGGCACCCACCTCCAGTCCAACCCAATCGAAGGCACCCCACCTCCAGTCCATCCTACCCCTACCCATCTCTATAAAAGGGAGGGGGGTCTTACCTTGAAGTGGGCTTGGAACCCATTGAAACCTTGGGAGATTTTGGCCCTTGGGGCCTTGGGCTCTCCAAGGGGGAGGCTGCTGCCCTATCTCCAAGTGTAGAAGAGAGGAACTTCTCCATCTCCAAGAAAGGGGTTGCAAAATTGTAGAAAAGTCCCATAGAGGGTGTAAAACTGTACAAGAACCTTTTACCGTCCGAAAATTTATACAAAAGCCCCCGGTTTGTGGGAAATCACATAAAGACTTCAGGAAGAGCAGAAAATTGCAAAAATACCTCCGGGAAGAGAAAAATTGTAGAAATACCCCAATTTGTGGTGAAAAGTGCAGAAATACCCCTAAAGGATTGGAAATCGCAGAAAACTCCCCGAATGGTACAAAAATTGCAAGGAGGTCCCTCTACTGCTTAGAAAATTGCAGAAAGACCCTTGAAAGGTGCAGAAACTGTAGAAATGCCCCAGTTGTGGGAAAAATTACAGAAATGCCCCTACTGTTGGAAAAATGACAAAAATACTCCGGTTTAGGGGAAAACTACATGTAAACCCTCACGAAGTTTGAAGAATTGCATGGAAGCTCTTGATCGGTCAAGAAATGGCACAAAGCCCTTGGCAAGCTCTAAAGATGATAGAGCTCAAAGGGGGGATGTCGTTGGCACCACTCGGTGGAGTGGTACCCACGTCACTTCTCCGAAGCGGTGTGCACTGTCCTGGGTCAGGCCTGGGTTAATCCTACTTGCTAGAGATGCTCAGAAAAGTCAGCTAATGGCGAAAATGCCTGAGTATGTCAATCAATGGCGGGGACACCTGAGGAAGTCAACAAATGGTCAACGCACTTAGGAATGCCAAGAAATGGCAGAAGCATCCGAAAAAGTCAACCAATGACAGAAATACCCAGAACCGCTCGGAGAAGTCAATAAATGACAAAAATGTCTAAGTATGTCAATAAATGGCGAAGACACCTGAGAAGGTTAATAAATGGTCGAAGCACTCAAGAACGCCAAGAAATAGCAGAAGCACCCAGGGAAGTCAATCAATGGCCAAAATACCTGGGTGCTCCGAGAAAGCCAAGGGATGGCAGGGATGTCTGAGAAAGGCAAGAAATGGCAGAGATGTTCAAGAAAGCCAAGGAATGGCAGGGATGTTCGAGAAAGCCATGAAATGGCAAGAATGTTAGAGAAAGCCAAGAAACGACAGGAATGTCCGAGGAAGCCAAAAATGGCAGGGATGTCCGAGAAAGCCAAGAAATGGCAGAAATGTCAGCGGACGCCAGGAAATGGTAGAAGCATCCGAAGAAGTCAATTAATGACGGAAGTACCCAGAACTTCTCGGGGAACTCAACATATAGCAGGAAGAACCCGATGATGTCAGCTAATGGCAGGAGGTCTGAAAAGGTCAAGAAATGGCAGAGGTGCAGAAGTCCCAAGAAGGGCAGGGAATTGCAGCAAAACTCTTCGAAAGCTGGAAAATTTCCGAAAAGTTGTTGAGGGGCAAGGAAATTGTTGAACGCTCCTTAAATGCTGCAGAAAAGTCCCTTCAAAAGGAGGAAAATGCCCGGCTCATGTTGTTTGCACGGCTCGGTGGAGCGGTACACACGTTGATTCTCTAAAGCAGCGTGCGCTCTCCTGGGCCTTATAGCTGGCCATTCCAAGTCTTGGGATTGCCAAGAAATGGCAGGAATCTATGGAAATGTCAAGAAATGGCTGAAAAGCCTTATGAGGTCAAGAAATGAGCCTAAAGCCCCAAGGAGCCAAGACATGACAAGTGTACCCCGAGAAGTCACTAAATGATTGGAAAGACTTAGGGGATACTAGAAAATGACAGAAACACCCAGAAAGGGTACAAACTTGTAGAAGCCTGGCAAGACCCCTCAAAGGTCCCGTCACCATCAAATGGTGATGATGACCATAAAGCAAACACAATGGACTAGCAGTGATCATCTTGGCCATCCAACAGTCTCATTGTGATGAAATCCAAGTCAACGGTCTGATCTCGGCTGAAGCAAATTCAAAAGAATCGGATCGTGACCAAATGAAGTGTTGAAGACCCGATTATATAATCGGTACCCCTTGTACAAGTCTTGAAAGACGAATTGTAATTTAAATTACATGTGTACAAATATTAAAGTTTTCAATTTTCTTTGTAAGAGTGTGTACCCACAAAGGGCGACCATTAAGGTCATTGTTGTCACAACAAATAGAGACGAAGATGTTCTTTGATGGAGAATCAAAGATGTTCGAGTTCAACTTGATGTAAATTAACACCAACTTCGGTCGGTAGGGAAAGGTCCAGTACACGAAACCTTAATCGCCTGATAAAATAAATGCGCAGAATAAATGTTGTCCAGTAAATGGGCATGTAAAATATTTGCATTAAGCGAACCCAAATTTGTCTGTTGTACAGACTAGGATGCCCGCAATAAAGAAAACAGAAAGAAAAGAAAGAAAAAAGAGAGAATTTTCCGCATCCAACAAGGGTGTGTGTGAGCGAGAGAGAGAGAGAGAGAGAGAGGGAGTACCTTGGCTCGCCAGAGGTTCCATCGCTTGTCGGAGGTTGCCACTGCCGCCATTGGGTTGGGAGAGACAAGAGGGGGGCAAGCGGCAACAGGCTTGGGGTTTTGGGCTGTGCAAGAGGGGTTTTAAAAGGGAGCTGCCCAAGAAAAAAAAAAAGCCCCAGATCCCCTCAGTGCTTCTGGACAACACGAGGCGCCATGCCCAACTCGTCACCAAGATGATCACCTCAAGTGCTTTTAACAACATAGGCTGGAAGGGGATAGCCTCTTGAGTAGGGGTTAGGTTGGGATGCCTGACCTGAAGCCTACCATGTGTTGGGTTGGACAGATGCTCAATCCAAAGCTAACCCAAGCCTGACCTATACTTTTAGGTCAGTGGGTCAGGGTTGGCCTGTGCAGAAAAAGATGACCTATTTAAAACTAGCACATTAATTCAGTTTGTTATTCTGGTTGATCATAGCATCTATTCTTCATGTGCTGATGTAATTAAATGCTATGGGACAGCTAGTAATATTATTAAAAGATCTGTATGAAATGGTTATTAAATGCAATTGGCATACAGATTCCCACATCTTATGCAAGCAAAGATTCTCCGCTCTGACTGATAGCATGCACCACCTTTAGACACAACTCTCAAAGTACAAGGAATACTTAGGATGCTTTACCTTTTACTGTTTGCTCATACTGTTGCCGATCCTTCATCATCAATGATGCTGCATCACCATTCAAAGGATCTGTTGGATTTGGGTAGAGTAGCAGCTGTGGTAGGAAGACGTCAAACACATTCAATAGATCTGCAATCATGGAAGATAATTAGAGAAAGGCAAGATAGCAAAGGCAGGAAAAAAAACTCGAAATCTCTCAAATTTTTGTTCTGATGTATGCATATCCTTTTCACAGAAGTTTTTGCAGTTCTTTCATCAGCACATGCAGTGAGTACACTTTCCTAATATCAGTAAACTGTGAAAAATGCCCTAGACATTGTTCCACACGCAAAACAAAGAGCCTTAAACAAAAATTGTTATCAAGATGATGAGGCTCTCTCTACCCACACAAACAGAAAAGAGAACAGGCACTTTGGCTTTCACGCCCATTGCTGGAGTCCACTGCATAACCTGATCACGGATGAACAACTTCACCAGCAAAGCACCATATTCTCTTCTCAGATCCCTGAAGGCCTGATTATCACCTGAGTGAAGATTCGTGATTACAAAAGTCTTACGTCAGTGTTGGAACGCGGATTTTTTTAATTTCTTTTTATTCTTTTTTTCCTCACTTCTTTTCTGAAATGACGAATTTTGGGCGTGCCAGACTGTTTACGGGAAACAGACAAAGATTTATTTTACGAGGAGTATTGGGTGCGAATCCTGATACCCTCGAATTTCATTTCATTTATTTTCCGCGTGCGCTCGCGTCCAGGGCGATTGGAGTGGTCGTGTACTGGACCGTTCCCCACCGACCGAAGTCGATGTTTCGTTTACATCGAGTATAACACTCGAATACCTTCGAATGCGTAATGTTTATTAAAAGACCGTATGCCGAACTTTAAAGAAGAAAAGGCAGATGACAAATAAATTTCCACAATTTTATTCAAGCATGCTCATGTCATTTATATTTATGACATTTACATTTGCGCCTTTAATGGGGTTTTGTACCTCCACTGGGCGTGTATACAACAAGTCATGTACATGGACGTCGACGACAGGTGTTTGTGCCTCCGTCAGACGTTTACATGGTAAGGAGTACATTTTTGTTACTAATGGGGTGTTTGTGCCTCCATAAGATAACATGCCTCTACATGTGTCTTTTGTGACACCGGAGGACTTAAACAGGAGCCTCGACGTGTGTCGTTTTATGACACCGGAGGACTTGAATATGCGCCTCGACGTATGTCGTTTCATGACATCGGAGGACTTAGAACATGAGCCTCGGGGGTCTTGTAACAACCTGTGGCGTCTCTATGCGGGCGAGCGCAGAAGGGCCCGGCCACGGAGACAAAGCACCAACGGGTGTCGAAGACCTTCCCCGACTCGTGCGGCCTATATAAGCTCACTCACGGACCACACCCGGACCAACTGAAGTGGTTTGCAGGCGTCTGCTCGAGGGAGGAAGCTTCAGGGCGTGTTTTGGGCCGAACGGCATGGGTTGCAAGATGCATGTGCCGCATCTTGATATGCTTGGACATCCCGGCCGTTTTCTGGCTTTCTGGGACATCTCTGCTGTCCTCTGGATTTCCGGACATCTCTGTCGATTTCTGGATTTCCGGGACATCTCTGTCGATTTCTGACTGTCCCGGGCGTTTCGGCCAGTTTCTGGCTTTTCCGGACGTCCCGGTCGATTTCTGACCTTTCCGGGCGTTTTCAGAATTCTGGTTGACTTTCTCGGGAACTCCCCTCGAGTCCGGCTTCATGTCACACCCAGGAGAGCGCACGCCGCTTCAGGGAAGTGACGTGGGTCCCGCTCCACCGGGTTGGACAAGAGGCGCGAACCGTCAGGTTGTCTTTGCCATTTCCCGCGCCGTAAGGACATATTTGCAACTTTCCGGGCAGCGAGGGGTACTTTTGCAATTTTATCCTTCATGGGGATACTTCTGCATTTTTCTCAGAAGCAGGGGTGTCCCTGCAACATTTCTGGCTGACATGAGTATATGTGTACTTTTGATATACACATACACAAATTTTATATCCCCGGGGGTTTTGTGCATTTTCACAGAAGCTTGGACCCGTGTACGGGACATATGTGCAATTTCACATGCATGCACAATCTTCTCCCCCCAGGAGGACCTTTGTGTAATTTTACACAAACAGGGTCCCGCACTGGGGTCTTCATACGGAGAACAAACGGGTCCTCTCCCTCCCAAAGGAGGGGGACATCCCCTGAGGGTCTGCGCGAGAGAATTCTCGAGCGCCAGACGGCCTCAGGTTTCGCTGGGACGCAAAAGCATCTCGCCAGCGTGGGGGAGGAAGAATCTCTCAGGCGGGGGTCTCCGCGCGAGAGCCTCGCCCGTCTGGAAGCCGGGGGTCGCTGGAAGTTCCTTAAGCCAGTTTTCCAGGCGGACGAATGAAGGCCTCGCCCTTCTATTTATAGGCGTCCGGGGTACATGGCCCGACGGGGGTGTGCAACCCGGCGGGGGTACGCGGGCACGGGCGTCGATGTAGCACGAGCGTCGAGGCAGCGCGGCAGAGAGGCAGCGACCGGCGGGGGTGTGCGCCTGAACCGGCGGGGGTACGCGCGCACAGGACCCAAAACGGGGCCGGACCGGCGGGGGGTCCTGCCTGGCGGGACTCCGCACCGGCGGGGGTGCGGGAGTGGGCCCCCGCCCGGACCGGCGGGGCTGCGCCCCTGCGCGGACCGGCGGGGGTGCGCCCCCCGCGCAGACCGGCAGGGGTGCGCCCCTGCGCGGACCGGCGGGGGTGAGCCCCCCGCGCGGACCGGCGGGGGTGCGCCCCCCGTGCGGACCGGCGGGGGTGCCCCGCTCGGACCGGCGGGGGTGCGCCCCTGCGCGGACTGGCGGGGGTGCACCCCGCCCCCGCGCGAACCGGCGGGGATGCGCCCCTGCGCGAACCGGCCGTGCCGCGCCCCTGCGCAGACCGGCCGGGGTGCACCTGCGCAGACCGCCGTGCACGTGCACACACGCGCACCCACGCGCATTTGACGTGCGTTTTTGCCCGTTTTACGTGCGTTTGACTCCATTTTCGGAGGGCACGTGCATTTGACTTTTCTGGAGCCGTCCGCATCGGGCACGATCTTGAACGCGAATCCGGACATCGAGTTTCGGCTGTCCGGGGTGCGTATTTCCACTGTTGACGAGACTTTTGAACGTCATACTGGATCGTTCCGGGTCGACACATGGACTCGAATCCGTTTATCTGAGGTCTTCGAGTGGGGGAGGCCAGGGTTTATTCCCAGACTTTTGTGGATTTCCGAACGAGTTCGCCACCCGGGACTTGTTTAAATCCCGATATTTTTCGGGTTCAACAGTCAGCAACAACAAACCATGAGTGCATCTGAGAATCTGACTTCAATGTCAATTTGTCAAATACAGTTTTGATTTTGTATAAGCCGTCAATAAGGGACTTCACCAAGGAATTGATAAAGGACAGGGAGAGGCCCTGTCTTGAAAGCAACCACCCAAACCACAGAACTGATAAATCTACTATGACTTCTATCCCCTACTCCTGCTACACTTTTCCTTAAATCACCAAAGACTCCAGCTCTGCCATCTTGTGCCCATCAAAATTCACAGCCCTGTTAGACACTTCATCTTCCAGCCACCTCTGAAGTCTGAACCATTTGTAGATCACCTTCAGCAGAGTTAGAAGAGGACAACAAAACCATCGCATGTCCCATCAATTAAAATCGCAAACATGACTTTCAGAATCGGGTAGCAGCAAGAAATTTGGTAGTTAAAATGGTCATCTAATGAAAGTTTAAAGAGAGAACTACTGCTACTCAACTTTGTGATTATGTCAGTGGAGACAACAGAGAAAAGTAACATAACTTGGCAGCAGCAGCACCATGAACAGGATGCAAAACAGCTTGTGGATGAGGTAAGCTGGCCTTTTTATGAAAAGGTGGGAGTAGGAATCATTCCGATAAAAGCACCCAATAGTTTCATCTCAACTCTCAAGCATAGGCAAGTGAACAAGCAATTAGACATGCCATGTCCAGCAATGTCCACAGGACATATATGAAGAGAATGATCGTACCAAACATTGGGCTCCACGATTGGTTAATAACATCCAAACAGACAGAGCCAGACCTGCAATATAGGAATACAATTCAGACTAACATGAAGCAAAAAAAGACAAACCAACATATGTGAACTACTCAAGAAGACCTGTTCATGTTCCTAAACTTACGTTTTTTCTAGGTAAGATTTCTCACTAAGGTATCACCATAATTTTTAAAAGCCAGCAACAAGCTAAAACTACAATTTTTTTTTTTTTTTGAAATGTGGATGGTACCATGAATATATTGATAGAAGAAAGGATGTACAAGTCTAGAGGTACAGAAAACAAAAACCTCTATACAAAAGAAGCCCTCCCCCACAAGAGAAACACAAGACATCAACTCCCCATACACAAAAAGAGGGGGTGTTTAGCCCACAAATACTCTGTTTATAATAAAATGAACAGTGTTTTCCTCAATCTGTGATTCTCTTCTGAATATTCTATTATTTCTTTCGTTCCACATGGCCCAAATAGTAGCATGCAAAATGAGCCACCACACCACCCTATCTCCCTTCATGAAAAATGGCCTGCTCCATCCCCATAGAAGGTGATGAACCCCCTCAAAAGTAGGAATGGGATGCTTAGGTGGACTAATCAGGACAGACCCAAAAGGATTTAGGTACCGAAGAGATCCAGTTGAGAGCTTAGGTGCATGTGCTTGAAGTTGGCGAGCCTTTATGTGAAATTCAAGGCACAACAAGTGGACTGGTTGTGAGTATCATGTTTATATGCTTGTGAGCTTTCATGATGTGGCATTGACACTCTTGTATCATCTTTTTTACTGTATTTAGACTGTAGATTTTTTATGATAATTTTTGTTTATATATACAAAAAAAACTGAAAATTGAAAACACACAAAAAGGAATTTTTTTGGGTTTATAGGTCTTTGTTTCTAGGAAAGGATAATGTAGAGTCTTTGCATGCTTTTGAGTCTTGTATGTATATTCCTTGTGTGCAGGTGTATATGCTATATGTATAGACACTTCCTTGATTTTTCTATGACCTTATATCACCTTAGTACTTATATTGTATTGGCTTAAAACTTAGTGTGTATCAATTCTAACAC
This sequence comes from Colocasia esculenta, assembly GCA_014218235.1. Lineage (NCBI taxonomy): Eukaryota > Viridiplantae > Streptophyta > Magnoliopsida > Alismatales > Araceae > Colocasia > Colocasia esculenta. The sequence continues at coordinate 6,544 of JACBKR010004591.1, read as the reverse complement.
TAAGGGGGAGTTACTTGCATTCCGATGTGTGCATATATTAAGAAGCTAAATAGCTATGTGTTTAGCATAATTCTCAAAATACATTTGAAATTGAACCAACACACTAATGCACTGAATGTGATTAATAGATGTCAAACTTAAGGGTGATGCAATTTTTTATTAACACTAACGATGCTTGATATTGTACAATATCCTTGAGGGAATCATTAGAAAAAAACTCTCCCTGAGAAATCAATGAATTCAAAAAAAAACACAAAAATAGAGAAAGGCTAAAACATAGTAATCAGGTCATCCCATTGAACAAATGAGGAGGTTTGCGTCAAACGTTGGTTAAATCTCCAAATGCTAAAAAGAAAAGAAAAAAATTTAAAAAAAAGGAGAGTGAAAGCTACCTAATAATGAGGATTGAGGACTGAAAGACGTGTAGAGTTAAGAGACATCTTTTAGTGTCAATTTAAAGGTCCACTTATTCTTTTGTTTGATGTCTCTTAATCATATTTTTACTTCACTTTAAATGGTTTTTAATTTTGAGTATATATTGAGAATATGTCTAAATACATGGGTTATAATAACATCTTCTTTATGTGTGTACCACTCTTATCCCCCCTAGTGAGTTCTTCATAGAGCACATCTAGTTCTTGACCCACTTGCATACTTCCCTATCTCAAATCCCGCCTTCCTTTTTATGTTGTCAAAAAAAGGGAGAGATATTTATGTAGATCTAAAAGTATTTTTCATGGAGGGGGGGGGATGTTTTGCATGATTAGATGTATGAATGCACGTATGTGTACATATGTCGAAACTTATTCAAAAACTTATAAAAAGGTGAAAATGTGAAAAACAAAAAAAAATGGTGAATGATTATGTGTTTTGCGTAAAAAATGTGCATGTGTTTTGTTATCATCAAAAAGTGAGAGATTGTTGTACTGTGTAGATTTTGATGATCACAAAACACTATATTGTGTTGATGAGTACTTGTGATGGATTTATTTAGATGGACTTCATGTTTATAACCAATGAGTTTGATGTTTTTATATTGATGTTGAGGGTCTAACATGTATGTTAAATGTGGAAAAAGTCATATTTTTATGACCTTGAAATGTGTTGCAATAGTGGCATAGAGACGCATCAAAAAGACTTCATGTTGTAGACCCTTATGCTTCATATTGTGCATTTTTGTTCATTTTTATATAATTATTTGAGGGTACAATCTATATTTTTAGATGTGTTTTAGAGGCTTGAATATGCCCTCAAAATGGCAGATTTTATCTCAAGGTAAGTCTCATTGTATAGCCATTTACATATACTTACTAACATTGTGACCTATTCTGCCTATGCAGATTTAGGTCGACCGCTTTCCATTTTTAGGTCAACCGAATTGTCAGGTCGATCGAAACCTATTTTTCGGTTGATCGATCTCATCCCAGAGAGTGATTTTCCAAGCCAAGACCAATGGGTCGACTAAAACCTGTTTTCTGGTAGACCGAATCATGTTTTAGAGAGATTGGTTTTAAAGTTTTGAAAATCGGTCAACCAAAACCAATTTTTCAATCGACTAATCTCAGTGCCAGAGATTGACGGTTCCAAGTTTTGAAAATCGGTCGACCAAAACCTATTTTCTGGTCGACCGATTATGGAAAACTACACATACGAGCTTTCAAACAATGAGTCCTACAAGGGCTGGACTCTTTCTAATTGTGAAGTACCACCCTCCTACTATAATTGGTCGACCGATTATGGAAAACTACACATACGAGCTTTCAAAAAATGACTCCTAAAAGGGCTGGACTCTTTCTAATTGTGAAGTACCACCCTCCTACTATAAAGTCGGAGTTGACAATCGAATTATGAATATTGGTGTGGACTTAGAAAAAATCCCGAGTGGTTTTTAACTTCGATTCTGAAGGAGTCGGAGTTAGCAATCGAAGTCTCAAGTCGGATTCAATATGACATAGGGAGAGTCCGTGGACTTCGAAAAATCTTGAGATGGAGTTTGTCACACTATTGTATATATATATATATATATATATATATATATTGTGATATGTAATTGATATTTTTACTCTGTAGAAAGTCTATTTAAAAATTTTTGTCATAGCAAAAATGTGATATATGCTAAGTCTACAAAATCTTAGATTTTCTTAGGGGTAGTTGCTCAACAGCCTCTACTCCCCTACCAAGAGACCAGCACTCTTCTCAAGAGGCAACAAGCGCGATTGAGAGGGAGCACGCACTTGAGACTTCGAGCAGGGAAGAAGACCAAAAGTGGGTCCGCGCAGCCCACTAACTCAAGGGCACCCATATTCACGTAAGTTATGGGTTCGAGAGGTGGAGACGATGACCCTATTGAGAGCGGACCGCCCCTCCCTTGAGCCAACTCGAGCTAAGATGGGCTGAGCCAATTGGGAAGGCGAACCGAGAGCCCTTAGGGGGTCTCCAGTTGACCCTTGAACTGGCGAAACTCGAACTAGCAAACCTTGACCCGCCGTAGAAGGAACCAGTCCAACTTTCGAATTTTAAATGCCCACCCCCTCAGCTGACCATACATCCCCTACCTTCTACTTCGAGCAAGGACACCCTAACTCCGCCGGCAATATATCCAAGCTTTGCTTCCTCAACCAGTTTTGGATGACAAGGGACTTTCCCATCTACTACAAAGGTCACTGGGGAGAGGATAACCGTAAAGAAGCCATAAAGACCTCCTATCTAACAGGCATCAGAGTGTTAAACCACTTACATATATTTATCCTTATATTCTGGTGATAACTAAAACTCATGAATATATTTAATAATATTTTTTCAAGATAATTTATGTATAAAAAATAAGATAATTTTTATCGCTTTAAAGATATGCACTAAAAGTCTATATCGATTATAGTTTGATATGTATCGACCAGAGACTAAAATGCCACAACCATTATAGAGCAGTCTTCAATCGATTAGAGAAGAAAAGAAATTTTCATATTGATTAGAGGAGAGATCTCATATCGATTGGAGAAGAGATCTCATACCGATTAGTGAAGAAGTCTCATACTGATTACTGATATACTGCATGTTCCGATTAATTATATATCACTCGTTCCGATTACTGTTAAACCAATATCGATTAGTGAATCTCCACCAATTACTGAACATTCTCTTCTGATTACTATGTAAAACTTACTCCAATTAATGTTTACTCTTTTCGAATTTTGACTACTGACTAAGTGTTCAGTGTTCCGATTACCCTTAGAAATTTGTGATTAGTGAACAATCGTTTTGATTAGCATAACATCTTTCGATTAGAGATATCCAGTTGTCGATTACTGAATATATCTTCTGATTGCTTCTGGCATATCGATTAGTAAACAATATGACTAATATTTGTTGTCTGTACCGATTATTGATGTTTTTACAACGATTAGTTAACAGATTGTTTTAAAATGCTTTGGATGTACCAATTATTGAAATCTCACTCATGATTCTCACAACGATTAGTGATATATTCTGAACAAATAGTGTTCCATCATATTACAATTAATTTAACGTATGATGCCAAGCATATTTCAAATCCTTCTCTCTATATATTTTCAACACATTGTTTCCAGCACATTCAAAGTCTCAAATTTGTTTATTGTGAGCACGCCTTTTTTAAAATATAGATGTTTCCAAGAAATCCATTCAAATTAAATCCTACTTTCTATATGCTACATATTTTCTATCTTTTCCTGGTAGGTAAAAAGGGACTACTTTGTATGGCAGCTCTATCAGCCGAACTTGCAGACTAAAGGTAAATAAGGTATGGGCTGATAGATGTTTCCTATCATAGCATTTATTGCATGCAAGTTTATGGTACACACACAATCTCAACATTGGATCTGCTACCGACAACCTTGGAAACATGCATAAGCTAAAGAAGACTCTCTTATGTTCCAAGTATCTGTTAAATACAAAGAGAACAGAAGAAGAAGAACTAATAGAAGAAGAAGAAGAACAGGAAGCAAGGTATCAAAAATCGTCCGGATCAGGATCGAATCGGCCGATTTTGATCGATTTTGGGCCGACCGATCCAATCCAGGATAACCCTGTCGGGGGCTGAGTCCAGGCCGATTCCAGGCTGAGTCCGAGCCGATTTCAGACCTTATTTACCTGAACATCATTTAAGTAAATGTTATTATTTGTAGTTTCATTTAATTAAGATATTACATGTAAATAAGAAAGTATCTCCCATTTGAATCCAATAAAAATATCAAAAAAAATATATCTCTTACCAATAAAAAGTCAACTCTCCCAACCAAGAAGAAAATCGTGATTTTAGTGATTCTATCAAAATAACGTCTTTCTAATCTCTCATAATTTGGTCTATCTAAAAATTGTGACTTCTCCAAGGGAGCCACTCTCCTACTGATAAGAGAGTGGCTCCGTTGGAGAAGTCACATGAACGCTTGATTTTTTTCACCGGACTTTGAATCTTTAGTCTTCTATTGGGTTTATTTGAATTATGAAATTTTTAGATACCTCAATTATGAGGGATTAGAAAGAAGTTATTTTGATATAATCACCAAAATCGTGATTTTCTTCTTGGATGGGAGAGTTGATTTTTTATTGGTAAGAGATGATTTTTTGATATTTTTATTGGGGGGTATTTTTTTATTTACATAATTACATGTAATATCTTAAATAAATAAAATGATAAATACTAACATTTACTTAAATGATGTTCAGGTGATTAGTATACACTTGTATGATTGATATACATATTGATTATGTTTATACATTAATATGATTGTAGCATACACTTGATACTGATGTATTTCAGTTAATAAATGCAATCCTTATGTTTTTCTATTTTTTATAATTTTTACAATTTTTATAGGGGGTCGATTCAGCCACCTCTGACTCAACCAAGATCGGCCCGGATCGGCAAATCCCGGATTGGGATCAACCAATCCGATCGATTTTTGGTTGTTCCGGCCCCGATCCCCTTGTTCTTGAACCTTGACAGGAAGAAGATGAAGCCTCAAATGGTTATCCTAATGGCCTTCTTCAGAAGCTCTATAAAGAGTCGAAGGCTTTGAAGCATTGAAAAAGATAGAGACAAGGAGCACAATACAAAAAAGCTAGAAGTTTTCTACTCAAACATTCCAAGTGTTTTAGCCTTCATTATTTCCTTCTCTCATTGTGTTTCATTGTACATCTATAAGAGACAGTTTAAGTATGAGAGATTAAGTCTCATGTTCATTTTTGTAGCTCTTAGGTTGTTGTCGAGATCAACAAGTCAAGTTCATCATTTCTAAACTTGGTCTCGACTGGGTGTTCTTTCTTCTCTTAAAAAAGACAAGTTTGTTCCTTTTCCTGCGAAAAGAGAAGAGCAACTGGTGTGCTGGGTGATTTGTCCAGCTGAGGGACTTTACTCAATGTTTCCCTTGTATAGAAGGGAAGACCAGCAGGTGTGCTTGGTGTTGTGTCCAACTAAGGGACTGTACTTAGTGTTCCCCTTGTGTAGAAGGGAAGACCAGCATGGAGCTGGGTGTTGTATATCCATTGGGTGGGACTATACCCCGGGTTAGTGAAAACCTAAGAATTTGTTTGGGGATTGGACGTAGGACTTCTATTAGAGAGAAGTGTCAAACCAGAATAAATCTCTTGTGTCCCTTGTGTGATTGTTGTTGTGCATGTTTTTGCGCTTTTAATCTTTATTGCACACGATTATATTCACTAACTAAAATTAAAGTGTTCAATTTGAATCTAGTTTTGTGTATCACACTATTCACCCCCCCCCCCCCCCTCTAGGTGATTCGTGTCTTACTGTCGTTGGCCAACAAGTGGTATCGAAGCAAGGCTCTCTTGAAGTAGATCTAACGATCTAACAGAAGATCTATGGCAGCTGAAGCATACACCCATGAAAGACAGTCCATCACAAGACCTCCCTTCTTCAATGGTGGAGACTATCAATATTGGAAGATACGCATGGAGTGTTTCATTAGAGGTACGGATTTTGATCTGTGGCAAGTAATAGAGAAAAGTGACAGAAAACCCCTTACCGAAAACTAGTCTGCCTAGTCTTTAGCTGATAAAAGAAATGTTTCACTTAATTAGAAGACTAAAAACTATCATTGTTGTGGTTTATTTATTGTGCTTTGTCTAAAAGAGAATTTAATAAAGTTTCTACATATAAATCTACTAAAGAAATGTGGGATACATTAAAAATAACTTATGAAGGAATTGATAAGGTTAAAGAACTAGAATCGATACTCTTGTAGCCAACTATGAGCAATTCAGAATACATAGTGATGAAAATATAACTCAATTGTACATAAGATTTACAGACATAACAAATGACTTAGCATCATTGGAAAAAACATTTTCCTAAGGTGATTTATTCAGAAAAATATTAAGATTTCTGTCAAATAAATGGACTCTAAAAGTAACTGCTATTGAAGAAGTTAATGACTTAACAACTATGACGGTAGAAAAGCTTATAGGATCATTAATGGCACATAAGATTAACATGGAACGATTATCTGAAAGCTCATCTAAGAAAAGAGTTACTAATGCTTTGAAA
>JACBKR010004590.1:0-22969 GCA_014218235.1 Colocasia esculenta | reverse complement strand
AAGTGGACTCTGGGGTCCTTTTATAGGCCTCGAGGCCCTCTGCACACCTTCTTCCTGCTTCATGGATGCCGCCTCAGCTCTGCGCCCGGATCGCCACGCTAGCATCCGCCTCATCTGCTCTGCTCCAGGCTCAACAGGCCGCCGCCACCCTCAGCATCGTGCCCAGCAGATGCACGAACAGCACACACCCACCTAGCCTCAGATCTGGGCGCTCCCACAGCCAATCACCATCTGCACACCACCAGCACACCCGGGATCGCCAGCGTAGCTGGCCACCAGCTTCAGTCCATCGGCCCAAGCAGCAGGCCCATCTGCTTGGCCCAGCCCCGTGCACAGCACCAACTGCATCGCGGCAGCACCTCAGCTGGCCGCCATCATCGCGCCATCCACCAGATCTGGCCGCGCCATCCGCCATCCTGCATCGCGCCATCGGACCACCATCGCGCCCAGCAGAACCGGCCTCTTCCCAGCTCAGCGCCATCCGCATCTGCTGCAGCACCTGGCCGCCCACGCCACCTCAGCAGATCCACAAACCCAGCCGCCTCCACCATCGCCAGCGCCAGCAGCAGCCTGGGCTTCTGCGCTGCACCTCCATCTTCTGCGCAGGGGATCCGCCATCGCGCCCAGCCCTCCTGGCCCGCCGCACCACACACAACCCCCATCGCACCCAGCAGATGCCCTCCCCAAGCTTTGGCCGCCTTCTCACCCAAACCGCCTTTAACCTGAAGAAAGAAAACATACTTTAAATGGAGTGGGGTTAGATGGGGGTATATAAAAAAATCATTTTATTATTTATTTATTTAATAAGATTGTGATAATTGGGTGGGGTGTTATTTTATAGAAATTATTTGTTTATTTATTTACAAACTCAAATTTATCTATTACTAAAAAATTATTTACAGAAATATTATTTTCGACAGAAAAATATTTTTACAAATATATTTTTTAATTTTCAAAGTGTATTATGGAAAATGAATCTGATAGTCAACTTGACTCGAAATCATGACTTATTAAATGAAAATCTATCATGTATATTCTAACCCAAAATTTAACTAAAGTGCTCAAAATTTATTTTGATGATATGGAAATTAAACTCAAATTGTACGTTATTTACAGATACTGAAGTCTAAAATTACTATATGTATGAAATTTAACCCGAACAATTGTACAGTTATCCAGTCGGGGGATCAAGCAAGGCGCCGGAGGGCAAAAGAGCCAAGAAGGAGAGAGCCGGCTCGCGACGATCGGGGTCGGACTCAAGCCGTCGATCCGACGAGTACCGCGACCGGACGAGTACCGTCGATCGCGCGATCTGCCGCACTTCGGGCGACTTTCGTCCGAGATATTGCCCGTGATCAAGAAGCTGCCCGAGTTCCGACGACCTGAGCCATTGGGCAAACCACCTCCGGGGCGCGGCGCCGACCTCTACTGCGACTATCACAAGGGCTACGGCCATACAACTGATCAGTGCCGCAGTCTGAAGCTGGAGATTGCCGAGATGCTACGGCGCGGCATCATCGGAAGGGATGTCGTAGATGGACGTCGCAGGGAGCCAACGCCCGAGAGGGAGTGCGGCGCCCGTGGAGAGAAGGGTGCGGTCCTCGTCCTCGCGGGAGGCGCAGCCAGGGGTGGCGACAGTGGACGGAAGCGGAAGGCGTACGCCTCGGCCGCCGGTTCGGCCTCAGAGAGCTCGGGCCCGAAGTCGAACATGGTGATCACGTTCTCCGAGGACGACGCCCTTGGCCTCAGCTTCCCCCACGACGATGCACTCATTATTCAAGCCGACATCGATGGATACAGTGTACATCGAATCCTTGTAGATGGCGGAGCGGCCCCGACGTTCTCTTCTATGACTGCTTTGTGAATATGACCAATCTGAGCACCGAGCTGAGCCCATGACAACCCCGCTCTTCGGGTTCAACGGATCCCCTGTCAATGCCGAAGGGTCGATCAAGCTGAAGGCGCCCTCCGGTTTGACCCATGTTCCTGTAACCGTTGAGGTCGACTTTCTTGTTGTCAAAGTAAAGTCGGCCTACAACGCTATCTTTGGCCGAGGCCTCTTAGGGAAGCTGGGGGGGTTCCGTCCACCTATCCCAAAAGCTGAAATTCCCAACACCATGCGGAGTAGGGGAGTCTCGGGGACCAAACCGAAGCTCGCAGGTGCTATGTAAACTCGATTAAAGCAAAGGAGCCCGTCGTTTCCGAGTACAAGCCTATCTATGATAGTGATTGTGAAAGAAACGAGCCCGCCGAACAAACGAAGCAAATAGAAATCGCCGAGGAAAGACCACTGGTGATCGCGCCGAACTCCAGGAGTTGGAGGCGGAGCTGGTCTGTTTCCTCGGGGAAAGTGGTGACGTCTTTGCATGGACGGAGAGCGACCTCCCGGGGATCGACCCCGAAGTGATCCAGCATCATCTGAATGTGGATCCCAGGGCCCGGCCCATGCGCCAGAAGAAGCGTCCCTTGTCAGCGGATCGCCAGGAGGTCGTCGGCGAGAACCTGTGCGAAGTATCTCCGAGCAGGCACTGTTCGGGATGTGTTCTACCCCGAGTGGTAGCAACGTGGTCCTCGTCAAGAAGGCTAACGGAAAGTGGCGCATGTGCGTGGACTTCACCGACCTCAACAAGGCCTACCCGAAGGATAGCTTTCCTCTTCCTCGCATAGATCAGCTCGTCGACTCAACGGCGGGGCACGAGCTTCTCATTTCCTCGACGCGTACTCGGGGTATCACCAGATCAGGATGGCCCCGAAGACGGAGAAAGACCGCCTTCACCACCGAAAAAGGTATGTATTGTTTTCACTAGAATGCCTTTCGGATTGAAGAATACAGGCGCTACGTATCAAAGGCTCGTCAACATGATGTTCGAGCAACAAATCGGGAAGACCATGGAGATTTACATCGACAACATGTTGGTGAAGAGTCGAAGGTTGAGGACCACGTCCGAGACCTGGCCGAGGCATTCGGCATTCTTCGCGAGTACATGATGAAGCTCAACCCCGAAAAATGTATCTTCGGCGTCCATGCTGGGAAGTTCCTCGGCTACCTCGTATCGAGCCGAGGTATCGACGTCAACCCCGACAAGGTTCATGTCCAAATCAGCAGAGATGCCGGCCATCTTCGATGTACTGAGGAAAGGCCGTTTCGAGTGGAACGTTGAATGCCAAAGGGCCTTTGACGAGCTCAAGGCCCATCTAGCTAATGTTCCCACTTTGAGCAAGCCTGTTGCAGGAGAAGATTATTCCTCTACATCTCGGCCACAAACCACTCCGTCAGCTCGGTGCTTGTAAGGGAAGATGACCGGAGGCCTTCTCCGGTCTACTACACAAGCAAGCCTTGCGAGGGGCCGAGCAACGCTACTCCGACATTGAAAAGGCCGGGTACGCCCTGGTGATGGTGGCTTGTCGACTCCGACCATACTACCAGGCACACAAGATCGTGGTCCTCACCGATGCCCCCATCAAGCAAGTGTTCAGCCGACCCGAGGCCTCGAGGAGGATGGCCAAGTGGGCCGTCGAGCTCGGGGAGTTTGACGTGTCCTTCAAGCCCCGAGTCGCCATCAAAGCTCAAGCCCTGGCCGACTTTATTTCCGAGGGGACATCGCGACTTCCCCGAACCAGTAGAAACGGTGGAGCAGTGGCTGGTGTATGTGGATGGAGCCTCCGGATCTCAGGAAGCGGAGCTGTGTCATCCTGCACGTGCTAGAGGTCTCACTCTGAGTATGCAATTCGATTCGGCTTCTTCGCTTCTAACAATGTGGCCGAGTACGAAGCCGTCATCTCAGGGTTAAGGATGGCGAAATTGCTTGGCGCTGTGAGGGTTCGGGTCCACAGCGACTTGCAACTCGTCGTTAGTCAAGTCTCGGGGGAGTTCGAGGCCAGAGAAGAAAAGCTCGCCTCCTACGTGGCCAAGGTCCGAGGGCTGATGGCCGAGTTCGAAGTGGCCGAACTGCTGAAGATTCCCCGGGCTGATAACTCCCAGGCAGACGCGTTGTCCAAATACGCTGCCGCCTCGGAGTATCGTCAACAGTCCTCGGTCCTCATTGAAGAACTCAGCAAACCTTCCGCAGGAACCAAGGAAGTCATGTGCATCGACACCGAGCCTACCTGGATGACCCCTCTTACCCAGTACATCAAGGATGGTCAGCTCCCAGTTGACAAAGATGAAGCATTGAAGGTAAGGAGACGAGCCCCTAGATTCTTCTTGGTCGGCGACGACCTTTACAGAAAAGGTTTCAGCTTCCCACACCTGCGATGCGTGAGCCGAAGGTAGTCAGAAGAAATCGTCGCTGAAGTACACGAGAGCTTATGTGGAAGCCACACCGGTCCTCGGTCACTAGTCAGAAGAATAACTCGGCAGGGCTAATGGTGGCCAACCATGCTCGGCGACGCCGAGGACTATGTTCGAAAATGCCAGCGATGCAGCTCTTCAGCAAGGTAGATCGGCAGCCTCCCTGGAACCTCACTCCACTCAAAGCCCCTTGGCCCTTTGCTCAGTGTGGAATAGACATCCTCGGTCCATTCCCGCCGGCGTCTGGGCAAAGGAAGTTCCTCATTGTCAGAGTCGACTACTTCACCAAATGGGTGGAGGCCGAGCCGCTGGCGAGAATCACCGACGCCAACGCATGGGGGTTCATATGGAAGAATCTTATTTGCAGGTTCAGTCTGCCCCGGGCGATCATCACAGACAATGGCAAACAGTTTGACAACGCTCGGTTTCGTCGCCACTGTGCAGAGCTCGGCATCAATCACCGATTCACTTCGGTCGCTCATCCTCAATCAAATGGTCAAGCCGAGGTCACCAATCAGACAGCACTGCTCGAAGGGCTAAAAAGACGCTCACCGAACACAGAGGTCGGTGGGTGGAGAACTGCCACACGTGCTATGGCTTACCGAGCAACACCCCGAGAAGCCACTCAGAGTCTCCCTTCGCTCTCGCCTTTGGCGTGGAGGCGGTCACCCCAGTAGAGCTGCTGGTACCTTTAGAAAGAGTTCGGGGCTTCGACCAAGAGGCGAACAATTGGTCGCTGCGTGCCGAGTTGGACCTAGTCGAGGAGCGGCGTGACAAGACGGCGTCCAGGATCGAAGTTTATCAGCGCCGGATGAAGCAGAAGTTCAACACGGGGGTCAGGCCACGGCGCTTCGATGCAGGGAGTCTCGTCCTCCGGAAGCTCGCCGTCTCGGATCCCAAATCGACGGTGGGAAGTTGTCCGCCATTGGGAAGGCCCGTATCGGGTGGTCGAGGACCTCGGGCAGGGAGCCTATCGACTCGAGGGTTGGATTGCTCGACAGTTCTGAGGACATGGAATGCCGAACATCTCCGACGTTATTACTTTTGAATTGTAACACGAATTAACGAGGTCACTTCGGCACTCTGCGAATTAACGAGGTCGCTTCGGCACTCTGAATAGATCGCTTCGGCAATCTAAACGAGTTAACGAGGTCGCTTAGGCACTCTAGACAAGTCAACGAGGTCGCTTCAGCACTCTGAATAGATCGCTTCGGCACTCTACTACTAGTTAACGGGGTCGCTTCGGCACTCTAAACGATTCAACGAGGTCGCTTCGGCAATCTAAACGATTTAACGAGGTCGCTTAGGCACTCTAGACAAGTCAACGAGGTCGCTTCGGCAATCTAAACGATTTAACGAGGTCGCTTAGGCACTCTAGACAAGTCAACGAGGTCGCTTCGGCAATCTAAACGAATTAACGAGGTCGCTTCGGTACTCTGCGAATTAACGAGGTCGCTTCGGCACTCTACGAATTAACGAGGTCGCTTCGGCACTCTGAATAGATCGCTTCGGCAATCTAAACGAGTTAACGAGTCGCTTAGGCACTCTAGACAAGTCAACAAGGTTGCTTTGGCACTCTGATAGATCGCTTCGGCACTCTACTAGTTAACGGGGTCGCTTCGACCCTCTAAACGTTCAACGAGGTCGCTCGCTCGGCAATCTAAACGATTTAACGGGGTCGCTTAGGCACTCTAGACAAGTCAACGAGGTCGCTTCGGCAATCTAAACGGTTTAACGAGGTCATTTAGGCACTTTGAACAAATTAACGAGGTCGCGTCGACACTCAAAAATGACTTGGGCAGGACCGTCTCGGCACTCGGACGATCTGACATGAGCACCTCGGGACTCAAACTCCTCCTAACCAAGACAATGGAACATTAACGCGCGATTTCATTCAAAAGGGGGCCGAGAGGCCCGGAAGCGTCTTTACAAGAGAAAAGAGAGGGCCAAACGGTCGATAGGGAGGCCCTAAAACTAGTGGTCGGAGGGGCCTTGGTTGAAGGAGCCCCAAGGTCAGGAGCGGGGCGGTGGTTTCCACGCCTGCATGTGCCTCGGACCCGGCATCCTCCTCGTCTGATTCGTCAGACTGGGCGCACCGGGGACAGGTCCAGCTCAGGTAGGCCTTGGCCAAAGCCTTCAGGCAGTGATTATAACCGTCCTTAATAGACCAGTTATCTGGTCAATATGGACGTCCGACTTCTTGTACTCCATCACTGCCTTCCGACGCTCTTCGGCAACAAGTCCTGAGAACTCGGCCTTGGTTTGCTCATGGGCCCTTTCCTCAACCTCCCGGTTTGTCTTCTCGGCTTCCCCGCGCTCCCTGCTCCTCCTTTAGCGAGGCCTTGAGTTTGTCCACCCCCTTGGCGAGCTTGGCGGCCAGCTCTTGGACTGGTCCACCCGTGCGACCTCGGCGGGCGACCGAGTCCTCCAACTCCTCCGCATTCCTCGACTTGAGGGTAGCCATCTTCTCTTCAACCGCCCGCAGTCGTCCCTCGGTCGCCTCCAAGGTGTGGTCGGTTCGGTAGAAAAGGCTCACGAAGGAGCCCAGGCTGAGCTACAACCCCCGAAACACGTCGTCGATAAGATCCGAAGTCTTCACCGACGACATCCGAGAAGCTACGCTCGCCGGAACCAAACGTCGACCCCATTCTCGGAGTGGCGGAAGCGAGATCGGTGCGACCGTCGGCAGGACGACACTCAAAGATCCGCCTTCGATCAAAACCGGTTCGGACAACCGAGCCCGCTTGGTCGCTTCGGTGGAACCGTTCCAGCAGGGGGCGACGTTGCGGCCACAGGCACGGACAAAGTTGCCACAGGAGTAGTAAGAGTAGGAGGGTCTATGATTTGAACGTCGGCCTCCTCGACTGGCCTCTTGTCCCGGGCCATTTTCCTTTTGCGGCGACCCCCCCCCCCCCCAGCGTCGAATCGTCGAGCGGCGAGCGCCGCGTAGTCCTCAGTCTCTCGCCCTCCGTAGCCGAGGTCTCGTGTCCACGCGGCGTACTCGAACCAGCCATTCCTACAAGGAAACGGACGATCGTAACCCATCCAGAAAAAGTAAAGGTCGGTGAAATGCAAAAGCGCGAAACGGTGCCAGACCTCGGTCATTCCCTTGGATCAGGACGAACAACTCGGCGAAGGATTTATTAAGTCGGGCAAAGTCACCCTCCGCAATGATTCAAATTTGACAACTCGACATCGCTCATGTCGGAGGGGGATCGAAAGGCCTCATCGTTAGGGTTGACTGCCGCCCAAGAAGTCGGGAAACTCCACCCCTCAAAGTTGTGACCAAACAGAACGACCTCTTCCACCCATGATTGAGGATGGGGAACGACTGAGGAACTGACGACCAGAGCGGGGCGAGAAGAATAACCAATCCCCTAAGTTCTTAAGAGAGAAGCAATAAAAGAAAAGACGAATGCTCGGCGCGACCCTCGCCAGAGCACAGGCGCGGCCAAAAACCTGACAACCGCCTCCAAGAGTTGGGGGCCAGTTGCGAAGGAGCAACCCCTAAACATAAAAGAAGATGGATGATGAAGGAGTGAAGCGGAAGTCGGAACCCGCTCGGGACGGACTCCGAGTACAAGCAGAAGCTGTTTTCCATTGAGTAATGAGCCCGAAGGGTGACGCCGGTGTAAACGGAGAAATCGTCAGGAAAGTGAAGCCCGGGTGTTCGATAACCACTTGAGGGTCGTTTTATCGATCTCCGTAGCCGCATCTGCTACGGAGTCGGCTGCCCGACGCACCCCGGAAGGAGGAGCTAAAGAGACCTAGGCACATACTCCCCGTGGGTCACCAATGGGGCAAATTCGTCCGAATCTTGAGGTTCTTGGGCATCGCCCGATCCCCCCCGGAAGCAGGAGCAGAAGGGGGAGAAGGAGGTTGACGAGAGACCCCTCAGAAGGAGAATATCCCGCGGAAGGAGTGGAAGAAGAAGAGGAAGAAGGTGCAAAGGATGTGCCCATGCTTACCTCTGCGAAGAAGGTGAACGAAAGAGATTCGGATGATCGAAGCTCGGCTCGAACACCTTAACTCTCCCCCCGCGTCGTCTCGAAAGAACGAATTCCGCAGAGGGCCGCCATTTGTCTTTGAAAATGGCAAGAACCTTCATCTCCTTCCCTCTTTCCCCCATCTCTGTCTCCATTCTCCTTTCCCCATCCATTCCATCCCCGTTCATCCGTTCTTCTGCAACCATGGCTCCCAAGCAGGTGCCCGCCGTGTGTGCCAGGTCTAGGGCACACGCCAGGCCTATTGCAGTGGAAGAACAACCAGTTGAAAGGAGAAGCAAGTGTCGGCATGACCCTGCTCAGCAGCCAGGAGGATCATCTGCATCTCCTACACCATCGAAGAGAGGTAGGGCATCCTCTTCCATTAGAGGCCCTTCCCAAAGGGGATCTGCTCACCCTAGGAGGAAAATTCTGGCTTCTTCTCCTGACGTTTCTGAGGACTCGTCCTCAACTTCATCTGGGTCATCCCAGCCCTCTGAGGCAACCCCTTCCAAGTTGGCTAGTGAAGGGAATTGATTTTAAAACCTAGGGCTGTGGATTTGGAAGATAATGCCTTAGCCACTGCCTTCCCAGAAATCCGTCAGTACTTCAATTTTAGACTTGGTTGCCATTCATATCTGAATTCAGAACCATCTAACCCAAACTTGTCCAAGAATTCTACTCGAACTTGGAATGTACACCTGACGTTACCAGTCTGAAGTCAAGGTGTTCTCATTGATTTGCCTACTGAGCTAGCTGCTACTTTATTTAGAATTCCTGCTGAAGGAGCTGATTATCATGACTTCACATTTGATCTCCATGAAGCCTACTCTATATTGACTGGACTTCCATCTGATGAATGCAGACTTATGTCTCTAAGTTCACACAAACACTTTTCCACCTGTGTTGAGACTTATCCACCACATTCTCACCACTATTATCACACCTCAAGGTGGTGGAAGGGATAGGCTCACTGATATACAGAGGTTCATTTTTACTGCATGAAGAATATATCAAGGTGAATTTGAATGTGATCATGTACCAGATTATTTGTGAGACTACAAGGAAGGATCTACTAGATCTCTACCTTATGCTGCTCATCTGACTTCAGTATTTCAGCACTTTGGAGTGTCCTTGGAGAATGAGCTAGCCCAGTCTATCCCAAAGTCAAACATTTACTGCTTCAAAGCATTTACAGAAGTTTATGGGATTTAGACTGGAGGTGATCAAGTAAGAAGGGGACCAGCTGTAGTTGAGGCCCCAGTGGCTCCAGAGGGTGTACCACCTCCTGAGGTACCTCATCTTCTGCACATGAGGACCAGCCTCCTGTTGTAAATGAAGCACCCATACCTCAGGATGTCCCTCAAACACCTCCTTTCAAACTCTTCACCACTCTCCCTGAAGTGGAAATCCTTCTTTCACTCCACAATTCCAAGCTTCTACTTCCACTGGTGGACCTTCTAATCCACCAGAGTTAATTCTTTTCTCAATGACAAGTTTGATACCATCAATTCTCCATCCACCAAATGTCAGAAAGCTTTGAGTTGAGAATTCAAAGGTTAGAGAATTCAGTCAATGGGCAGTTTATCAAGCAGAAGGAAGCATCTGATCATGCCACCAACGGTTCAACAGGCTATTGGCACTTTGGCTGATGCATCCCTTGAATTGAAAGAACATCAAGAAACACTGGAAAAGGTCCTTCAAGGATTTTAGCAAATTCTCAAACCAACTATTCAATAGTCAGGAAGCAGTATCTCAGATTTCAAAGACTAGACTGTCATTTGCACATATGGTTGATGACTTAGAAGGCATGAAGAATCTCTCAGCACACATAGACAATGAGATGTCTATTCTCAAAAAGGAGCTCAGAGATATCAACAGACATGGATTTGCAAGCTCTTCTTCAGGTTCACAGTCAATTTCAGCTAACTTGTCTGCCTTTCAGTCCAACATGTATGAAAACAGTCAAAGGTTGGAAGAGTTGCTGCACACAAGGCTGTCAACAATGCAAACTCAACTCAGATCCAACCTTGCAGCAATGGAGTCCAGGCTGAAGACCATTGAATCCATCCTTCTTCCTCTTCCTCCTCCTCCTCCACCTGCTTAATGTATTTTATCTTTTGATGATGTCAAAGGGGAGAAGAAAAATAAAAACACTTGTTTGAAATGTAATTGCATATCATGGTAGTGACCATCTTGTTTTGGATGATAAGAAATACTTGTAATGAACACATTTGAATGAAAAGTAATACTTGTCAATGAATGTGATTGAACATCTTTTGAATGAATGTCAATGAATGTGATTGAATGGATGATTGTAAAGGTGTCTCTCTGAGTGTGCAAAATATCAAATGTTGCTAAGTGTGCTCAATGACCTTTGTTGAAAATGAATAAATTGATTGAACATGGTTCATTGTTATTAGTGTGTATGTGATTGAAATGTTGTGAAAATAAATGGCTTAAAATCACATCTCATTAAAAACTAAAAACTTCATGTGGACTTAATGTTGCCATCATCAAAAAGGGGGAGATTGTTGGGTTGAGTGTGAATTTAATACCTTTCCCCTCATAATTTTGATGATGACAAGTTGTGATTTTAATGCACAATAAATGAAACATGTTAGATACATCACACATAAAGTAACAATTCTCAAAAAGCATGTTCCAAACACATTTTATCATTTATATTCATGATAATACATTGGACTAATGATTTATGTGTTTATTTCTCAGGGACATACATTTCTTGCAAGGGTAGTGTCGACACACCCCTTACTGGTGTCGACACAGTGTTTCAAACCCTAAGGCAAAAAATGAAGAAAATGTCAAGTGTGTCGGCACAGCCTCAAGTGGTGTTGACACTAGATCCAATTCCCAGAAGACCTGTTTGCCAGACTGGGACAGTGTGTCGACACAGTCTAGTGTGTGTCGACACTAGTGACCCTTCCCAGTGAACAATTCTGCCAGTTTGGATAGTGTGTCGACACACTCCTTGGACAGGTCGACACACTCCGGAAAACTTTTTCACCTTAAGTTCCACCTGGACACGTGGCACTCAAGGGTTCACATGGATCGGTCTTGGATCATGTGCCCACGCACCCCAAGGGTACTTTTGGACACATTGGACTATAAATACCCTCCTATTAGCCATCCAACCCAAGAGAACCTTTTCAGAGCCTTCCAGAAATCCTTTTGGCGGCAAGAAGAGTTCTCCTCCACGTTCTTGCTCCTCTTGTGCTGTTGCAACCAAATTCTCATCTCTCCAAGCATAAGAAGTGAAGATTGATCCATGAAGATGCAGTGAGATCACTTCCAAGGGAGCAGATCAAGTAGAAGCAGCCAATTTAGAAGACTTCAAGGAAGATTCAGTGGCACAAGTTGCAGAGCATCGGCCAGGGACTTCAAGCATTCAAGATCTTCTCAATTCAGTCTTCTACAAGGGAGTACATCTGAAGAACAAGGATTCTACATACAATTCTTCAATTCCCCTTAGTTCTTCTGATTCATTCTTGAGATTGTGCATGAATTGTTGCACCAGTCTCCTTGAATGAATCTCTTTAGATCAGATCATTGCTAGAGGATCTAGATCTTGTTTTTTTTGATCTAGCAAGTTGGTTGTGAGCCTTGTGCTCAGTGTGTTGAGTCGTCGCACTCAAGTTGTGGTTGAGCAGTTGTGCTCAGGTTTCTAGAGTAGTCTTGCTCTAGAGGCCTGTGTGTGAGTTGTTGAACCCAGAGTGTGGAGTTGTCAAGCTCCAGTGTGTGGTGTATTCAAGTTGATTAGTGGAGCCTCACTGTGTGAGGGGTGGATGTAGAATCACCTGTTGTGATTTCCGAACCACCAAAAATCTCTGTGCAGTGGTTTGTTTTGTGATCTAACTTCACTTTGCGCTAGATGTATGCATAGGATTTTCACTCACTTCTAATCAACTTAATCACTCACTCATCATATCTGTGAATCTCTTTTTCAAGTTGTATCTGATTCAAAGCAATTTTTAAATTGACTAAGCTTCCGCAGTTTTTGGCCTAGATCTATTCAACCCCCCCTTCTAGATCTGGTCCAACCTAATTTCGATCCTACACCAACAATAAGATGTACTCACATTATAGTTTTTGTGCAGGTCATAACTCTACAATGGCGGCTACTGCTCATAATCGGGTGTGTTCTTCGGCCCACTTGTGGTCCAAGACCACATAAGGAACGGCTACCTCACTACACCAACCAGGTTTGGAGATTTTCCCCTGGTGTGAGTCTCCATACTTCCTAGGCGTGATACCGGCCGTACTACCTACTGCTGCCAAGACTCACAAAGCAAAACAAGTAAAAGAAGAGCCTCAAGTTCATGAGGCTAACTTGATACAAATGTTTACAACCTATGCTATCAACTTCACAAACACTCCAATGCTGGAAAGAACAAAAGACGCAAGCCTAAGAGAAAGCCCACGACACGTGGCATTTCAAATTCTGGCAACACTATCCGAGTTGGCGATCTCCGGATCCGCCTGGACGGGGAGTGAGACCTTAATGATACCGGAGCGGCATGTAGCTGTTGTACCGTAAAGAAGTTTCAACATACTGTCGAAAGTGCAGCAAGAGAAGCCAAGTTTCAAAGTGAAAAATGTGAAGAAGCAATGGACGAAAGCTGAAATCAAGAACAATCCATTTAACAAAGCTAGCTAAAAATACAAGTCAATGCTGAAAAAGATGAGATATATAGCCCACCTCGTGTCAAATGGGTGTGGGTCACTAAAGAAGAAGCCCAAGAACTCCGAAGGACAAGGGCCCTAGAATCTCTTGTAGGCAGAAAAAACAAGAGCGGTCATGAAGCAAGAACCCAGCAAAGTAGCAAGCTTTCAGAAGAAGAAAATGTCCCAGACAGACAAAGGGAACCTTCCCAAGAGTCTCGAACTAAAGAATGCACCCATTCTTTACTGGTAGATCTGCAAAGAGGATCTAAAAGGAAAGGGGTATATCAAGAAAAGGCAAGCAAGCCCAGAGACAGGGCAAAATTCAAGTCAGAAGAACACAAGAGGGATGATGATATCCCTAGAAGGTCAATTTCGAACACGAACACCTGGGTGCCACTGTACGCCCTAGGCAGAAGAAGAGAAGAACAGTACAAATCACGGAAGAAGGCATGCAGATATAACACATGCTATGCCTCTAACATTAATCTGCCTACAATAGCTGTCAGGCAGAAACTTCAATATAGAGCAGCATCCCACGATATCTAGTCATAGAAGGGAGCAAGCTCGAGCCTGGCTTGACCAGGTAAATGTGGAGATGGACTCACCACCTCAGAACGAGGGCATGGGGGCTGCTGACGTTGCCACCACCACATCAAATCATCCTCTGGATCAGAGTCAATCAGCTGAAAACCTAATATTAGGGTACCCTCATTGCCAAATTTAGAAATGGTAATGCAAGAAAATCAGAATCTAAAGGCTATGTTAGAAAGCCTTATGGGGTGTTTGGAGCAATTTAAAAAAAAAAACTATTTCTACTTAAAAATGATGTTGAGTTCTCTTTTAATTTTAATTTAAAATTATAAAAAATGTTGTTATGTGTTTGGTAAAAATGAATAAATTTTTAAAATTTATGTTGAGGTGTTTGGCGGCGGGAAGAGGTCCCATGGGGGGGGTGCCCCCGGGGGGTGGGGCGGCTGGGTTTGGGGGGAGAGGAGGGCCGCAGTTTGAGGGGGGGGTGCCCGGCGGGGTGGAGGGGGGTGGGGGGGGGGGGGGGGGGGGGGAGTGGGGGGGGGGGGGGGGGGGGGGGGGGGGGGGGGGGGGGGGGGGGGGGGGGGGGGGGGGGGGGGGCGGCTGGGTTTGGGGGGGGGGGGTGCCCGCCGGGTGGGGGGCGGTTGGGTTTGGGGGGGTGCCCGGCGGGTGGGAGGGGTGCCCGGCGGGTTGGGGGTGGGCTGGGTTTGGGGGGGGGGGGTGCCCGCCCGGCGTGGGGTGGGGGGAGTGGGTGGCTGCAGGGGGGCGGTTGGGTTTGGGGGGGAGAGGAGGGCCGCAGTTGAGGAGGGGGGGGGGAGGTTGAGAGAGAGTTTGTGTGCTTTTAAAATAAATAGGTTAGGACTTGTTTTTTTTTTTTTGAAGTGATTTACATAGGATAAAAATTTTACACTTAAAAAAAACTACTTACCAAATACCTCATTGTGTTTGTCTTCTCTTTTTTTAAAATTTTAGAGAAAAAAGACAAAAAAATTGTAACCAAACACCCTATTATGCAGCAATTGGGAATGGCGGCGCCACCGCCCACCACAACCATCACCACCACTACAGCCTCCACAACAGGCACACAGATATTGCAACCTCAACAACTTCAACAAGCAAGCCAGCCAACGTTGCCTATAGTGGCACCCCAGCCTGGGAACGTGCTACAAATACACCCCGTGCAGAATTTATGGTTAGACAACCAACGAAGATCCAAATTCAAGCCATGAGGAAACTCAAGAGGTGCATGTTACAGAACGAAGGCATGATGCACCACAGTTAAATACCTCATTCGAAGAAACAATGGTCTCTCAGAGGGCCATGATTGAGCAAATAATTGAAGCAAAGATGACTGAGCAAAGCGAGGGGTCTGCCACCTATGACCTATATAGGGTACCATACCCTGTACACCATCTCTTTAAAAAGCTCCCAGCAGAACACCCAAAGGTCCCTAAATTTTCAAAATTCAATGGGGATGGGTCACCTCATGAACATATATCTCATTACATGAGCATCATGGGAGAACTGGCAACTGAGAGTCATACCTTTTGAGGTACTTTTCAACATCACTTACTGGGTCAGCCTTTTAATGGTATGCCCGATTGAAGCCCAACTCAATAGTTGGTTGGGAAGATATGCAAAGGAAATTCTGTGAACGCTTTAGAGTGACAAAAAGAAGAGTCACTTTAGCACAACTCATATCCTTAAAGCAAAATAAAATGAGTCTGCTCTGGACTTCATCAAAAGATGGCGTGACATGAGCATGAAATGTGAACAACCACCGACACATGAAGATACGGTGAAACTATGCCAAAGAAGTCTGAAGCCAGAAATCAAGGAAAAGCTCCTAGGGGCCAATATCCGGACATTTGAACATCTCAACAGCACAGTGGCAGAGGTAGAAATCTTCTTTTCCGAAAATCCAACTGCTTCATATGGAAGGGGTAAACCCCCTAAGACGAAAGCACCAGGTCACAAGAAGTAAATACCGTGGACTTTTCGGCAGCCCTGAAGAAAGCTGGGGGCAAGGGAGATACCCCCGCCTCTTCAAATTCAAAGAAAGAAGAAAGGAGATCAGCCCCCACCCTAAGTGAGAGGCTCAATACTCCTATTCATTTACCAGGGAGCATACAAGAGAGTTGTTTAGACATATGTCTCCAAAGAGAATCTCATGACACTCCCAGAGCCCAAGCGCCCAGAAGAAGCAGCAATGGTGGACAAGCCAATTATTGCCCATATCATCGCGTGCTGGGTCACGCTCTAGAAAATTGCTATCTGTTCAAAAATCGAGTAGAAAAACTAATTCAAGCAGGAATTATTGACATGACTGAGCACTTGGTAAATCTACCAAAGCCACACCAACAACCAAAACTCACGTTCTCTGCCAACGTGATCCATGTTATGGCCAGGCTAGGTTCCAATGAAGGCCAAGCACAAATGGCACAGGCAGGATAGCTAGATGAGCTATCCAGAGTCGCTACATATCACTCCCGAGGGAGGTCGTGGAAGGTGCTATACAGGCACATTCCACCATGAGCAAGAAGAAGCTAGCTGGACCCTAGTGAATACAAACAAGAGGCCAGCCCTTGAGAAACTCCAAAAGAAAGAACGACCTAGAAAGTCATACCTCGGTGGCGTCGCCCCACCTAAGGAAATAGCAAAAGAAATAATCCTCCAAGAATTGACAGTCTTGAGAAGGAAAATAAAAAAATCAAAAGAAGAATGAGAAGAGGAAGAATCTGCTGTTGAAATAAATAAGCCAATGCCCGTAGTGGAAATAAATGAGACCATCTCAAACACTAATTAAGGAGGGGGAAAAAGGTTTGGTACCCCTTGGAGCTGAACAACTTCCTCTAGAAAAAAAATGAGAGCAGGAAATGGGCGACAATGCCGCAATCCTCCCTCCACCACAGCCATGCAAGGGTTTAGCAAAAATGATGCCCCCTAATAAGACAAACAAAGGCAAAGAAATAATGGGGGCATCTCAAAAAGAAAAGGAAAAATCACCGTCAATAAAGAAACAACAACGACATAAAGCTCAGCATGCAGTTGGAGGATCCTGAGCGAAGGCCATTACGCTGCATAGGCCCATTGTCAAGCTTGGAACTAATGCATCAGCCAAGTAATAGAAGTTGGCATACCACTGCCATTAAATCATATACAAATGACAATCCACAGGAGGTCCACACACTGGAGCCTCTAAAATTCTTTTGTAGCCTACCATGCTGAGGACAACCAATAGTGTTCTATAAAGGGAAGCCTGTACCCAAACAGCCTCCAAATGATTTTGGCTAAAAGATGCCACTATTAAGTTGAAGGAAATGGTCGAAGATCTGAAAGACATGCCAGAGCATATAAGGCAATATGCTGGAAGTAAAATATTCAAGTTCAAAATCGAACGAGATCCAAGCTATATCAAGCAATGTGGTACCCTACCATGTCAGGGGGCAACCACCATTCCCCCACAATGACACAAGAGGTCTCGGATGGGAGACACGGGAAGATCCCGCAGTTCACTATGTTGAAATATAGTCAGCATAAAGCTTCCAATAATTGAAACAAGGATGATGAGAATGACGCCCAGATGGATGAGGATCTCTCCACAAATGAAATAAGGGTTGTTCAAAACCCCAAAGAAAATTCAAGAAAGACTTATCTTCCGAGAGCAAGAATGGAAGGTATCAACTCTTACATAAACTAACAAAGAATGAGCCCCATTCATATGGGATGATGAATGTCAGAAAGCCCTTAACAAAATCAATATTTGCTCAATCCTCCTATGCTGGGGGCACCTATCAAGGGCAAGCCTTTAATTGCGGCCATGTGTGCATACTGTGTGTATTACTACCCTTAAAATGAAAAAAAAAAAGAGAAAAGAAAAAAAAAAGAAAAGAAAAGAAAAGAAAAAAAAGGCGGTGGGGGGAGCGCATGGCAGAGTGCTTAACAACTCATCCAGTGCCAGAAGACTCCCCTCTGAATACAGAATTGATTAATGAGGAGGTACTCCCTGCTCAAGAAATTTATGAAGCACAAGAAACTCAAGTTGAATATTGGCAATTATATTTTGATGGGGCTGCATGAGCCTCTCTGAAGGCTGATGGCACATCAACAAATATGGCAGGGATAGGAATTGTCTTCGTAACCCCAGAAAAAAGGATATTGCATTATTCATGTGCTTTAATGGAATCCCTCACAAATAATGAAGCAGAATATGAAGCCCTCATAGTTGGCTTGGAAATCGCCCTAGAAATGGGCATAAGATGTATTGAAGTATTTTACGACTCGTTGGCTGGTCGTCAGACAAATGTGGGCATTTTTGAAGTCCGAAAAGAAGAATTGAAAGCCTATTTTGAGGCAACTACAAACTCCTCTAGGATGCTCTCCTTTTTCCCTGGTCCATGAGACCGAAGCAGTCATTCTTGTTGAAATTGAGCTTTCATCTTATAGGGTAGCTCTCCACTACGGGCTCCCTACTGACGAGGTGAGCGAAATTGAAAGACGGCTTGAAGAGTTGTCAAATTTGGAAGACAAACGTTTGGTTGCATACCAACGTCTTCAAAATTATCAAGCACGGATGTCCCGCGCTTTTGACAAGCTAGTGAAAGAAAGAACTTTAAAAAAGGGAGATCTTGTCATGGTCAAGCAAAAAGACGTCATGGCATCTCGACCCAAAAATAAATTCATAGCCAATTAGCTTGGCCCATTTATGGTCGACAAAGTATTTGAAGGTGGCGCCTACACGATAGTCGACTAAAAAGGAAATGTTATGTTTCCGCCTTTAAATGGCAGACACATGAAACTAGGGGTGAACACGGTTCGGTTCGGTTCGGTTCGGGTTGACTCACTTTTGTTAAACCGAACCGAACCGAATCCCAAGGTCAACCCGAACCGAACCGAACAGGTTCGGTTCGGTTTAAATCGAAGTGTAATGCTCTATCTTACACAGCCACGCGCTTGCCTTAATGGCTAAGGCGCTGGTCTTTTTACGAGAGGTGGGGTGTTCGAATCTTGCTTTTGACATGTTTTTACAACATATCTCAGATATGTCACCTTTTTGACCAAAAAAATACCTGTTTAGCGGGGAGGCCGATTCGAACTCAAGTCTTCACAGGCGCCAGACACTGCAGCACCCAACGCTAACCAACTGTTCTACACTTTTTTTGAGTTATTAATGTACATATTATATATATATTCAGTTTATTCGGTTTCAGGAAGTGAAACCGAACTGAACTGTGTAGAGGCCCAAACCGAACCGAACCGAACTGCCGGTTCGGTTCGGTTTTTCTGTTTGAACCGAATTATGAATAGCCCTACATGAAACTGTACCATGCTCTTAAGTGTGAGTACGTCTACACAATGCAACAGGTGGATCCAGTTTTGGTATACACTGAAGATAGAAGTGATGTCGCTGCAAGATCTTCCAAATGAATTTTAAAAAAAAGGAAGAAGAAAAAAAAAAGAAAGGAAGAAAGGGGGCTTAAAAATGAGGTGCTCCGGCAGACTTGATCCATTACTCTTTTAAAGTGGATCAAGGGCAAAAAGGCCTAAAACCCAGTTGAGATGAAAACCCGAAAGGGCGCCTTAGATAAAAGTGGGAAACCTTGCTGCATGAAAACCCGAGAGGGCGTGTAGGCAAAAGAAAGAAATGGCTAATTGTGGTGAAAACCCAAAAAGGGCATCACAATTGGTATATCAAAAAAAAAAAAGAGAGAAGATGAGGGTACTCTCTCGACCTTTCTTAGAGCAAAATTGAGTTATCTCGCATTCCTTATAAAAGGAAAGACACAAAAGTTGTCAATGACGAAACAATCCCCAAGTTCATTCAAACGAATAATCTAATTCTGGGGCTACGACTGAGACAACGATGATTGTGTCTTTCCACCCTTATAAGAAGTGTGGGAAACTCGAACTCTGCTCGAAGAAAGAGAGAGAAGGAGAACCCAAACAAAAGAGAAAACTCTCATTCCAAAAAAAAAAAAAAGAGAAAAGAGTCAAATTTCGAGTTTCTTTGGCTAACAGGCCGTTATGGCCAGTTAAAAAGTTCAAAATCCATACCTTTTGGCTAACAAGCCGTCAAGGCCAGTCAAAGGTCGAAAACCATGTCTTTTGGCTAACAAGCCGTCAAGGCCAGTCAAAAGTCAAATCCCGAGCTTCTTTGGCTAACAAGCATCATGGCCAGTCAAAAAGCTCAAAATCTATACCTCTTAACTAACAAGCCGTCAAGGCCAGTCAAAGGTCGAAAACCATGTCTCTTGCTAACAATCCGCAAAGGCCAGTCAAAAGTCAATCCCGAACTTCTTTGGCTAAGAAGCCGTCATGGCCAGTCAAAAAGCTCAAAATCCAGACCTCTTGGCTAACAAGCGTCAAGGCCAGTCAAAGGTCGAAACCCATGTCTTTTGACTAACAAGCCGTCAAGGCCAGTTGAAAGTCAAATCCTGAGCTTCTTTGGCTAACAAGCCGTCAAGGCCAGTCGAAAAGCTCAAAATCCAGATCTCTTGGCTAACAAGCCGCTAAGGCCAGCCAAGGTCAAAACCCACGTCTTTTGGCTAACAAGTCGTCAGGACCGGTCAGAAGTCAAATCACGAGCCCTAGAGGAGCCTCAATCCTCTAAACCTATTACGGCTCTCAGGGAAGCTTCAATTCCCTACCATGCCTAAATCCAAACTCTCAACCCATGGCTCTCAGGGAAGCCTCTAATTCCCTACATTCATAAACCCGAACTCTTAACCCATGGCTCTCAGGGAAGCCTAGAATTCCCTACCGTACCTAAATCCAAACTCTCAATCCATGGCTCTCAGGGAAGCCTCTAATTCCCTACCCTACAGAACTCCAAATTCTCAATCTATAGTCCTCAGGGAAGCCTTTAATTCCCTACCTACCATAAATCCAAGCTTCTAGCCAAACACATCATCAAGGTCGGCCATCAAGTTAAAATCCAATTCAAATCCTACGGCTCTCAGGGAAGCCTTTAATTCCTTACCGCATCCAAACCTCATGGCTCTCAGGGAAGCCTTTAATTCCCTACCAAAAAATAAGAAGAAATAAAATAAATAAGGGCTTAAAAAGGAGGTGCACCGACGGACTTGGTCTACCACTTCATCACGATGGATCAAGGGTAAAAGATCTAAAACCTGGCTGAGGTGAAAACCCGAAAGGGCACCTCAGGTAAAAATGGGTAAGCCCCTCAATGCGAAAACCTGCAAAGGCGTGTTGGAAAAAGCTAGAGGGGGCCAATCTTGGCGAAAACCCGAAAGGGCGCTGAGGTTGGTAATGTGAACAAAAAAAAAAAAAAAAGGAAAAAGAAAGAAAAGAAAGAAAAGAAGAAGAGAAAAAAAGCAAAATCTGTCAGCCGCACTGTTATGGACATTCCCTATCCATGATGCCGCCAAGTCAAAATTACGTCTTTTGGCAACAAGTCGTCAAGACCAGCCAAAAGTCAAATATGTACCCAAGGGAGACTCAATCCTCTCAACCCAAATATGTGCCCGAGGGAGCCTCAATTCTCTCAACTAAATCACGTGCCCAAGGGAGCTTCAATCCTCTCAACCAAAATATGTGCCTGAGGGAGCCTCAATCCTCTCACCCAAATACGTGCCCGAGGGAGCCTCAATCCTCTCAACCCAAATACGTGCCCGAGGGAACCTCAATCCTCTCAACCAAGTATGAGCCCTAGGGAGCCTCAATCCTCTCAACCAAAAGACGTGCCGAGGGAGCCTCAATCCTCTCACCCAAATACGTGCCCGAGGGAGCCTCAATCCTCTCAACCTAAATACGTGCCCGAGGGAGCCTCAATCCTCTCAACCAAAGCATGAGCCTGAGGGAGCCTCAATCCTCTCACCCAAATTATGTGCCCGAGGAGTCTCAATCCTCTCACCCAAATCATGTGCCCGAGGAAGCCTCAATCCTCTCACCTAAATCACGTGCCCGAGGGAGCCTCAATCCTTTCATTCAAATCATGTGCCCGAGAGAGCCTCAATCCTCTCACCCAAATTACATGTCCGAGGGAGCCTCAATCCTTTCACTCAAATCACGTGTCCGAGGGAGCCTCATTCCTCTCACCCAAATCACGTGCCCCAGAGAGCCTCAATCCTCTCACCCAAATTACGTGCCCGAGGGAGCCTCAATCCTTCCTCACCCAAATTACGTGCCGAGGGAGCCTCAATCCTTTCACCCAATCACGTGCCCGAGGGAGCCTCAATCCTCTCACCCAAATCATGTGCCCGAGGGAGCCTCAATCCTCTTACCCAAATTACGTGCCGAGGGAGCCTCAATCCTCTCACCCAAATCACGTGCCCGAGAGAGTCTCAATCCTCTCACCCAATTACGTGCCCGAGGGAGCCTCAATCGTTTCATCCAAATTACATGCCTGAGGGAGCCTCAATCCTTTCACCCAAATGACGTTCCGAGGGAGCCTCATCCTCTCACCCAAATCACGTGCCCGAGGGAGCCTAAATCCTCTCACCCAAATTACGTGCCCAAGGGAGCCTCAATCCTCTCACCCAAATGATGTGCCCGAGAGAGCCTCAATCCTTTTAACCAAAATACGTGCCCGAGGGAGCCTCAATCCTCTCACCCAAAATCACGTGCCCGAGGGAGCCTCAATCTTCTCACCCAAATCACGTGCCCGAGGGAGCCTCAATCCCGTCATTCAAATCACGTGCCTGAGGGAGCCTCAATCTTTTCACCCAAATCACGTGCCTGAGGGAGCCTCAATCCTCTCACCTAATTGGGTCTCCATGATTTTCGGCTCTAAGTAATCTCCTTCAATGTCATGTATCTAATCCGACTCTGCAAGTCCAAAAGAAATGAAAAGTTTACTGCAAGTATGTCATGAGCTGTGACATATCAAATTCACAAGTATAACATCTCCAACATGGATCTCAACAAAGTCAAAATGGCTGAAATGCATTGGCAGAATCAATGAAATAGACCCTCAGAAGGGCCATGTGTTAAAATACAACTGGAAAGATTCACACGAGACAGTCGCCCTATGTTTCACTCTCGGACGCCAATCTCGTGGGGGGCATTTGTTGTACCAAGATTTTCTTGGTCCATCCTTTTGTTCCGGGAGCAGCATGTGAAAAGAAGAAGAAAAAAACAGAAAAAAGGAAAAGAAAGAAAGAAGAAACTCACCTCCGTCGCTAGCCCGCCCCTCCTCTGGCCATCGCCTCTGCTTTGCTCTCCCACAGTGAGAAGGGAAGAAAGGGGGTGGCCGCCGCCGGCCGCGGCCACCGCCGCTGCTGCCGCTAGCCCGCGTCGCTACAACCCCCGCCGCCACTGCTTGCTCCTGCCGCCGCCGCCGCTTCTATCTCATGTGAGGGCCCCCGTCGAGCAGGAAGGGAGGAGGAGGAAGGCCGCGCGCCTCCTCTCTCGTCCTCTGCTTTGTCTCGCGCAGAGACCAACCAGGGAAGGGTCGAACCAGGAAAAGGAAAGGGAAAAAGGAAAGAAGAAAAAATGGCTAGGGGCTAAAATGTAAATTATA
>JACBKR010004589.1:0-22901 GCA_014218235.1 Colocasia esculenta | reverse complement strand
ACAAAGAGTGCTTTACAGTAAATGAAAATAAACCAACAATTTCAATAACAAAAAGAAAGAAAATCAAGAGAAAAGGAGAAGACGAGAGAGAGAGAGAAGAGGATGAGAAGAGATAGGAGAGAGAACGATAGAGAAGAGAGAGAAGAAGTAGAAAGAAGAGAGAGAACAGAGAGAACGGAAGAGAGGAGGAGAGCGCTACTGTAGCAAATCGCATTACTGTAGCTGCTACAGTAATGCGATTTTGCTACACTACAACACATTGCATGCAAAAGCATGCGACGTGGAAGAAGGGGCAATGGCCTGGCAGGGGCTGACGGGGTCACACAGGTGCGGGCGTGTGGCAGCGCGCTGTGTGCATGGGCGGGGCAGGCGCGACAGAGGCGAAGGGGGTTGCACAGGCACGGGCGTGCTCGCGGGGGCGTGCTCGCGGTGCAAACGGGGCGTCACGCAGGCGTGCTGTGGGTGCCGGCAGGTGTTGTGCAAGCCGAGAAAGAGTGAGAAATCGGAAGCAAACGCAGGCGCCCCGTCTGCACCGCGAGCACGCCCCCGCGAGCACGCCCGTGCCTGTGCAGCCGAGAAAGAGTGAGAAATCGGAAGCAAACGCAGGCGCACAGAGAGAGAGAGAGGAGAGAGAGAGGAGAGAGAGAGAGAGAGAGAGAGAGAGGGAAGACCCGCGAAGAGGAAGAAGAAAGAGAAGGGGGGGATCTGGCGGAAGAAGAAGAAGGGGAAAGAAGAACAGAGGGAAAAGAGAGATGGGTCGCTCCGCGAGAGAGAGAGAGAGAGAGAGGAAGAGGGGGGAAGAAGAGATCGGATGATAAGGGAGGAGAGAGATCTTTAAATATAGATAGAAAGAAGAGAGGAAAGAAGAGAGAATTAATGGGAAGGGTTTTGAAAATAGAGAGGGATTTTAAATGAGAGAGAGAGTTTTGAAATTTAAAAAAAAAAAGGGAAGAGAGGGAAAAGAAAAGAGGTTTAAAATTGGAGTCTCTCTTCATTAACACTTATCCAATCTTGTTCCATTGACATATCCTTGTTAATTAGCCCATTACCTGAAAATAATACATACAACAGATTAAATCAATTCATATTTGTAATGAGATGGCAATGGTTTTATGAAATTAATGACTATTTGTCAATAAAATAACATGATTATCAATAACAATTGTATACTTATCACCCCCCCCAACTTACTCATTGCTAGTCCCTTAGAAATGCACACAAGTGAATAATTGAAACTAACAAGAGTTCAAACACCATACTTCATGACAAGAAAGTAAGAATGAAAATACTGACCATGAGTATTTCAAGTTCTAGTGGCAAGTGTCAAGAGTAGCATGCCAGTTCATGTCTTTAGACAGTTCGTCAGATATACACTCAAAATTTATGGCTATTTGTTCAATATTTGAGCATCAATAAGAGGGCACATGGCTTTTACCTATCACTCAAGGATGGTATCAACTCTACACTCCTTAAATTCGATCCTCGAATTACAGGTAGCTTTCACACTGTCTTGTTCTATTTCATGCTCTTTTTCTTTTCTTTTCAGGTACATGGTGTTGTACTTCCCTTCACTATTTGACATGATCTCACTCTTGCCTCAGGAGTAGGAGGCCCCGTTACTAAGATTAGGGGCATTTTCCATATTTTTTATATTATTTTCCTCTTTATTATATACACACATTTCACATTTATTTAAAGGCAGTAGCTTTTTTCCCACGATTGATCTTCAATATGAGTGTAGAATATCAATCAATCAACTTGAGTGTTAGCTACAACTCATATCCATTTGAATAGCTCCTAATAATATATTCTGTGTTGATGAAATTTCAAATGTATTTTGAGGAAGATGCTAAAAACATAATTAGTTAACTCACCCTTCAACTCACCACCTTCACAAGTACGCACTATGAGTCAAGCTAGAAAAAAAAATTTCTTGCATGAAATATGAAACATGAAGCACAATGTTAGGGACACAAATTTGAAATACAATTTGTCTCTCCCCCCAACTTGAATGACATTGTGCTCAATGGCATAAAAGTAATGAAATATAATAAAGCCAACGTAAGTTAAGAAAGGAGAGATGCAATCTGATGATCACATGAGGACAGTTGCACAATAGCTTCATCTAAGGATAGTGGGACTCAAACACCTAACACACAAAATAAAAACTAAATCAATAGAAATTAATTTTCCTAAAAATATTGGGTTGCCTCTCAACCAGCACTAAGTTTAATGTCTTCATCCAAACACATGGAGGTAACATGCTCACGAAACACCCCCAATCAATTGACGCCAATTCTTGCTTGTGTAGACATCACCAGCCATGGTGGGTCAAGTGGTCCAAATGTACCCTGCAGATCAGTAAAGGATAGAGAAATTGGGGCATTCATGATCATGTCTTCAATAAGAAATATTCATTTGTACACTTAAGATCTTTATATGTGTTGAGCACTTCAATTTGAACTTTATTATTTTCACCCACAACTTCCATTTTCAGATCCTCTTTGATGATGTTGAGGTCAGATTGTGTTGAATGCTCAGATGATTGTTTGAACTCCACAAGCTGACTTGTGTTAGAGATAATATGGTGATTTGGAAAGAATGGTTATGATCCTTAACACAATGATGCTTGAAGGTTGAAGTGGAGTTGACCAATCATCTAGTGGTAGCATGTCCACAGATATATTGGATTTGCCAAGGTCAGGGAGGGGTAAGATCAACATCCTCCCCTAAATCAGAGATGCCGAGTCCGAGTTAATTTCAGACACAACTCCAACTCCAACTCCTCTCTTAACCATGAAGAATGGTTGACAACTTCACTCAATCACATCTCTACACCCACCTTTTCTTCATCCCTCACTTGGGTTATGGTCACCTCAAACTCAGGAAGGGAAAATAGTAGAATTTGATCATCATCTGACTTATCCACTTCCTTTTCTTCTCCCCCCAACTTAAGATTAACACACTCAACACATCCCATCTGAAAGGTAGGATTGGGATTGAGTTGCTCTGGTTGCTCCTGGCTGATGTTGGTTATAACATCCCACTGATATGAATCCTCAATACCCCCCAAACTATTTGAGCCAACAATGATATGAGTGTCTTCAGGTTGGAGATTCTCAAGTTGACCACATGGGCTTACATGGTGGTCGAATCCAAGTGAATGATTTTCAGACATTGTATTAGAGTAACTAGACAATTGGCCCAATTTTATTTCCACTTGCAGGGTGGCTTAGCAGCTGACTTAGTTGGGCTGTCATCTTGGAAATGGATTGATTTTGAGTCAGTGATTGGTTCAGTTAAGGGCACAATAGTCACAGTGTCAAAAGACTTATTAGTAGAAATCATGGATGGCCCCAATTCTGGACACAGAATCAGTGAGGCAGTGTCCTTTGAGAAGCAAAAATTAGGGGTTATTAGCAGCCTGGGGTCCATCTCTAAGAAAGGGCTCGTGGTTAATGACCTGTCTGCAGAAAAGAGAATTCTGCACTCTATTATTGCCAACATCATCACCCCTAGGGCAGGCACTCATTCCTCCATCACCATCATAGAGATGGTAGTTTATTATTATGGGCAATTCAGAAGCATAGGGTCAAACCTGCCTTCCATTATTTTGGAAAGGATGGCATGTTCTAAGAACTTGCAGGAGTCTCTTCCTATGGACCCCTGCTGACCCTTATTTTCAAGAGATTTTAAGTGGATTTGTCTGATGAGATTTCTGTTGCAATAAAAGAGAAGATTGGGCTTTCCACTCTGAGGAGAAGCACTATATTTTGAAAGTTAAGGCACAAAACTTTTGGACTAAGGACTCTATCCCTAAGTGCTCACATGAGGTATTTCCTGATGAGGCACAGAGTTCCTCCTCCATTCCTCCAGTTCAGCCTCCTGAGATTAGAAGTGAGGAAGTCAGAATAGCAGTACCTGTGGTAGAACAAGCTCAAGTTCAGGCTCCAATCCCCTCCCAAGAGCAAGAAATTCCGGAAGAAACTATCAATCAAGTTCTAGGGGACTTAAGGGGCAAGGGAGTGGCTCAGGAAGAAGAAATCCCCAGTTTCACACCAATAGAGCCTTCCTTTGAGGAATACCACCATGTCTCTCCACCCCCATGTTGAGACCCGGACAAGGTCTCAGGGGGAGACTAGCAGTAATATGAATAATGTGGTGGAGTTAATCATTAAGCAACAGGAGATGATTCTGTTCTGCAAATGCAAGTTCAGCAAATTGATGTGAAGTTCATTCATGTCTGAAGAGGTCCAGCAAATGAAGGACCTGCTTCTACAGTTAGTGTGCCAACAGGGCACTGGAAATACACAAGTTCCTCCTGCTCAACCTGAGCAGCAGTAGCAACAGCAGCAACAGCAGCCTGAGGTAGTGGTTCCACAACAAGAGAAAAGTTCAGAACAGCCAAATGTGGATCCAGTGGTAGAGTTAGAACAGCAGAAGCAGCCAGCAAAAGAAGAGCAAGCCTCTAAGCAGCTTTTGGAGCAGCAAGATCAATCTCTAAAGGTAGAAGCCGATTCCCAGGTCAGAACCTTTAAGAGAAGGGTTAGAAGGAGACTCCTAAGATCTAGTAATCCAGTCTTTCCCTCTCAGCCCTTAATCATTTCTTCTCCTCCTCCTACTGATTCAACTCCCCCTCCTTCTGCTACTGACCCTACACCTCCACCTATTGTTGAACAACCTCTCCTTCATCTCAACCTATTCCTCATGTTTCCATTGATCCTCCTCCTTCTACTTCCCAACCAGAAGTACAACATCCAATAAATACTTCAATTTCTTCATTTCCTTTGAAGTATAGATTCAAAACTCACATTGTGAATACTCCCACTCTTCATACCTCACCTCCACATTTCTTCTCCTCTCCTCCTCTATCATCAATTTCTTCTACAATTAGCTCTACTCCTACACTTGGACAGATAGTACCTAGTATGGCACTACCATCTGGAGCTAGCTCTGCTCTCAAAGTCATAACCCCTTCTTTCACCTTTTTGGTATGCTTTCATCTACCATTCTGAACATTACATGAATCTGTTCAGAGAATTTTTTTTCCATAAAAACTTTCCTTGAAGTCCATGGGATGCCAGACTACAAGTTCGAAGACTGGCTCCCTCTTCTACTTAAACTTCTAAGTTCTAGTGGTTGATGTAAATCTCATTACACAGAAAGCCATAGTCTTTCCCCTTCAGAATTTGTCAATGTATATCCTGCTGAAGCCGAAAATTTTATTGCAGCCAAATTTGGAACCCTCTTCTCACTGTTCACCTTCACCTGAATCCAAGTTCTTTGACATTTTGGTAACCTCCTTAGAGAGCTCCAAGCTAGTTATATCAGAATGAAGGTCTTCAATGAAGATAGGTTCAAGTTAGGCTTGCCAGATGTCAACAAAGGGCAGTGGCGCATGATTACTCAGGGTCAAAGACCAATCACTCCTTCCATG
The DNA here is from genome assembly GCA_014218235.1 of Colocasia esculenta. Lineage (NCBI taxonomy): Eukaryota > Viridiplantae > Streptophyta > Magnoliopsida > Alismatales > Araceae > Colocasia > Colocasia esculenta. The sequence continues at coordinate 17,464 of JACBKR010004589.1, read as the reverse complement.
ACTATTAGTTTGCCCTCTGGACTACATCCCAGTCTAGTTGGTGCTATTTCTTCTAGGAAGCAGTTTCCTCAGATAGTGTTTAACAGGCATATCAGGATAGTAGCCAGATTCAAAGTCAGTACAATATCAAGCTATCCTTCCATAGATTTGTCATGATGCAAGCACCTAAGAACTCTCAGCATATGAAGGATTTTCAGCACAGCTTTGCAGAATCTGAGAGACTGAATGAAGGTCTATGGGCAGCAGCCTATTCAGGAGAGAGAACAGAATGTCAAAGGCTCAAGCTATCACCCTTTATGTATCTCCTCAAGTCTTATGACACACTTTGAAAGCATGTCTCTCAAAAATGGACTAAAAGATACATTGTATACTATCAAGCCAAGGATGCAGCTCATTCTCATGGTCTACACTGAAACCTTACTGTTCATGATTTCCTGCACCAGGCAGTCAGAAGAAGTTTGTTCCCCTTAAGGGAACCCTATCAGATGATAACTATCATAGAAGGATCAGCTGGTATCATCGCCGCAATGTTAAATCCTATAGGAAAATCCCCTCTTTAGGATCTTCATACAACATTGATAGAGAGAAATGTTCTAATTTCTTTGCTAAAAATGAGCAGAAGTTATGGGATTTTCTTCATCCATTCTTTGCTTAAATCACTCCTTCACTCTATCTTCCTAGTTCCACTTTCACTCCATGAATGTAAATTGTTCTTTATAGAAATCAATACAGATTTGTTTCTGCTCATCTTTGTGTATCTATCTTTCTATATCTCTATATATATATCTTATCCTTTCTGTTAATGCCACAAAGGGGAAGAAATAATAGAAGAAAACCAAATCTTATTTGAAACGAGGAGAAGAGACAAAATTTTATAAGGGGAGAAATAAGAGAGAAAACATTTTTTTATTAAAGAGAAGAGAGAACAGGAACAATTCAAATTTGTTTTTTCACTGTTTATTTAAAAGTTTTTGTCATTAACAAAAAAGGGGAGAATTGTTGAGCAACTATCCCTAAAAATATTGCTAACATTTATCATAATGTTTTTGCTATGAGAAAACCTTTTAATATATCTTTTTACTACCATTTATGAAAATTATTATACAAAGGCTTATATATATATATATATAGATATATATATATATATATATACTAATAATATATCCTAGCCAAAATTTATGCTTACACAGAATCTAGTATCAACACTGAAACGAAATTTCTCTAAGTCCACAGCGTATACTGTATATCATACTAACTCCGACTCCTGACTCTGACTCTAGAAAAGTCGAAGTATTACTTCAATTGATGAACAAACTGGTATACTCCGACTCCTGAAAAGTCGAAGTTTTGCATGACTCCGACTCTTCAAAAGTCGAAGTCTTTATACTGATTGCTTATCCATTGAACCTCACTCTGACTCCTTGAAAATCGAAGTCGGACTTACTACTCGACTTCTTAAAAGTCGAAGTCTATTATCTGTTTGCTGGACTCCGACTTCTTAGAAGTCGAAGTCTATCTGGACTCCGACTCTTGGAAAGTCGAAGTATGACTTGTATTGCTCTCACTCTGACTTTCGAAAAGTCGAATTATGTTTATGATGTACCTTACTCCGACTTCTCAAAAGTTGAAGTCTCTGTTTCGTACTCCAACTCTTGGAAGTCGAAGTCTGTCTATCTGTGACTTCTGTATAGTCGAAGTTCTATATGTATCTAGTCTTTGACTCCGACTCCCTAAAAATCGAAGTATCATATATCAACTTATGTGTACTTGTAATGTTTGTATGAACTTGTCATCTCATAGAATCCATGAAATATTAATCTTGTTCGTTCTATAATTTTTTAATCCCAAAGGGATCCTTTACTGAATGAATTACACTTATGTATCTTACAGAATAATGTTCTTCTTGCTGTCACCATTTAAATATTATGTTAGGTAGGAAAAATTATATTCAAAATAACCATATAAAATATATTGGTAATGATCTGAAATAATATAATAGGATCTCTTGTTTTGCGGTCAGAAGTTCAGTTCTTCTCTATTTGAGAGTTGCTATGCAGTAAATGCAATGGTAGGTATTAGCCGCATGGGCTATTTGTCAGAACTCACCTACCACTGTCAGAACCCCTTACTTACTTTCAGGATACAACTGCCTATCTGATCTCTAAATGCTCTGACTTTTGTTTGTCTGAACTTACTCTTGCTTTATATTTTTCTATCTCACCTTTCTCCGAAAGTATGGAGGTATCTTTGTCTATCTTGTCCTTCCAGGCTTGCAGAACATTTATGAAGCATGCTTAGCTTTCAATCTTGAGCATGGAGTTTACAGAACATTAATGAAGCTGTCTATCAAGCCATGAAATACCAACATAGCCTGAAGACTTGGGACTCTAAGAGCTGAAGATCTAATGGACAACCTAGAAAGCTCATAGTCTCTTTTCAAACAGATATCCTTCAACGGCTAGCTTCCAATGGTCAGTTTCAAACAGGAAGATATCTGAAGCTCATATATAGAAGCTGGAGTTTGAACAAGAAAAACAGACACCAACCAGCGCACACTCAACTCCAATCTGAATTTGCAAGCAAGAGTTTCACAAGCCTTCTACTGAAAAGAAAAAGAGAGAGAGGTTCTTCTTCTTCAGTCCACGACTTCCAACTCTCTAGTTCTTTAGAAGTCTTTCTTTGTTGGGTGGCTTTTTGTAACTATAGATTGTAAGACCCGGCCCTCTGGGGCCCTTTGGCCCCGTCCTCAGGGTCGTGAAAGGTGCCCTGGTCGCAACATGGTCGTGCCAGAGAGGCCTACCGCGACAGGTTCGGGTCTCGACGAACCCGGCCGTCGCCTTCTTGATGCGACGGAGGTGTCCGTCGCATCCTTGTCGCGGCGTCTGATGGCATCGCGACTGCTTTTCTGACAGACGTGACCGCTGTCCTTTCTGTCAGAACGGCGTTGTCGGGTGTCAGGCACGCACAGCGTTGACGTGACCTAGTCAGCCATCACGTTTACTTTTCCGGTCTTCGAGGTTTGACCGCCTTTTTGGGTCACTCCTGGGGCAACCGTTGTAACATGGTCGCGACGCCTAGGGGCGACGCGACACGGTGGTTGTCGCGCGCGGGTCGACCTGTCATGTTCTGGGGGCCATCGATTTAAAATCGAGCGTCGCGCCCCATTCTCCCCTCACCCCTAACTCTCCTTCTTCTTCCCCTCTCCTTCCTCCGATCTCTTGCGGTTCTCTCATCCGTTCTTCGTGCTGGAGGTGTTCGTGCTGAGGCGGTGTCGCCTTGGTCGTGCAGGGGCTGTGTTCGTGTTGCGTGGAGCGAGGAGGAGGTGGTCATTCCTACGTGAAGGCCCCAATGGGTCGGCTCTACATGTGGAGGTAGGGACTCTTGATCCTCTCACTCTAAGCATGCTCCCTCCCCCTTTAGATCGTGTTTTCTCTCGGTGGTTTGGGGCTTGGGAGTGTGAGGAATCCATGCTTGAGGTTGAGTGAGGTTTTCCTTCGAGTGTAGATTCATGTGAATCCATGTTTGTGGGGCTCTAAGGGTAGTTTGGAGGGATTTACAGCTTTCATACATATTGCACATGCTCCCCTCCCTTGTGAAATGTTTATTTCATGTTTTTGGGGTGATTCCCGGAGGGACTGCTCCGGAACCCCCCTCTGCTGAAGACGCGACCACTATAAAGGTCGCGATCTTGTCGCGACAGCCTGGCTGGTCGCGACATGATCGTGACGCTCTTGAGTGTCGCGACCTGGTCGCGACGGCAAGGGCCGCCGCGACAAGGAAGGGTGTCGTGACAAGGTAGCGACAGCCCAATGCGTCGCGACTCCAGCCGAGAGACAGGTTGGGTCTTCGTCGTTTCCATTTCGTTTACTATACTCGTGGCACCTGTGCTAGTTTCCTAGTATGGTCCTACACTAGTCGTTCGCCTGGTGCCCGACACTTGAGGGCTTGTCTCGTGTGAGAGGTTGTTACCATTGCCTGGGACCCCCGTCCTCGGGAACCTGTTAAGGAGTACTCCAGGCTACGAGCGTGCTCAAGTTGGTAGCCCAGCAGGCGGACTCTAGAGCTGAGGGGAAAATGGTGGTTAGGGCAGCAGCGTTGAGTCGTTTGCAGAGCTCTCGTGGTTGGTCTGGGACACCGAGGACGGTTAGGAGTTCTACTCGGCGCAGGCCAGCCAGTCTGTTTCTCACTGCCTCGCTCCTTGTGGCCCCGGAACCACTTGGAGAGGCCAGGCATGGGACAGTAGTCCGGCCAGACTACGGCAGTTACTGTTGTGTGCTTTGTGTCCTACCTCACTCTGACGAGATGTGAGGGTTAGGACCTGGGTCAAGGATAAGACGTCGGTGGACGCACCTGACCTTTAACTAGTGGTAGCGTCTTCCGTAGCTAGTGTACCTTGTCCAGGAGGGGTATCCCCCTGTCTGTGTTTGCTAGCCTTGTGGTGGTCACGACGAACAGTCGTATGGAGTTTCGACCGTGTTGAGTTTCCGTACCGCGCTAGTTGTAGCTTCGCTTCCGCACTTTCGGTTGTAGGTAGAAGATATAAACTGCTGTTAATTATTTGTTATATATATTCTTCTACCTGTTAGAAGCCAGTAGGAGATTGGTAGCCCTACTGTCCTTCTGTTGTGAAGCTCATCCCTTTCTTTCCCAGGTGAAACTTCTCAACAGCGGCAGGGTGCGCGCCGGCGGACGAGACGGGCGGTAGTGGAGGTCCCCGTAGCTAGCAGTGGTTCCCCTTTCTCAGTGTACGTCACCCTTGGGGTATGCCCCTAAGGGATTTGTTCTTCCCCTGCCTTTTACTTGTACTAGCGTGCGTGCGTTGGGACTATACTTAGAGCGGTACGCAGCGGTCTCGCTCTCTTTCCTGTTTCCGCTTGTACACTTCTAGTTTAGCAGTTGACGTTTACTTCTGTTACATATCATATTAGATATATATTATAGCCCTTCCGGGTCTTCAGATCCATGGGCGGCGACCGTAAAAATTGGGTCCTCGGCGTAGGCCGAGGGTCGGGTTCTCGGGGTCGTTACAGTGGTATCAGAGCTAGAGTCTGACAGGACTTGTAGTGGATTTAAACTGCGACATAAATCCCAACAGTAGTACAAGTACACTGCTAGCCGCCTGAGTGGTATTGTCAACCTTTGTTGGTTGTGTTGTCGTGTAGGATATGGCTCCCGTAGGCGCAGGCAAGCCAGAGAGCTGATTGAGCAGCAGGATGAGTCTGATATCCCATGCAGGGGCGGGTCTAGGAGGAGGTGTCCGCGGAGGAGTCATTGCACAGCCTTAGTGTAACGACCCAGAATCCGCATTACCAGTAACAACCCAGTAACCCGAATTCTGACCCACTAACCCACGAGACAAGCTCGGAAGGGTAGGAAGTGAAAGTCCGAGAGACTATATGTGAAGATACCATCATGCAAAGCAGTAAAATTCCACTATATGAACATATCATATACAACCTCAGAGTCTGAGCAAAGTACAGAGTACAGAATGTTGGGTTGAATGCAAATTCATATCATTTCCCTCCTATTTTGATGATGACAAGAAGTTTCTTAAAGCAATTTAATTGAAACATGTCAAAACATCATACATGAGGTTCATATTCAAAAAGTATTTTTCAAATCACATTTATCATTTATAGTCATGATAAATCATTTAACTAATGATATATGTGTTTATTTTTCAGGTACAAACATTTTTATGCAGAAGATGTGTCGACACACTCATCAATGGTGTCAACACAACAACACAGATTTAAAGACAAAATGCATAAGAATGTTGAGACTGTGTCGACACATGTCATAGTGTGTCGACACGAGTGGCAGTTTTTCAGAAATCAAGCCTACCCAGGTCGACACACACTCATAGAGCAGGTCGACACTAGACCCAGTTCCCAGAACAGCCAGTTTGAGGAATCAGGAAAGCAGGTCGACACACTCCAGAGCAGGTCGACACGGGACCTTCCTCCCAGAACAGCCTTCTACATATTCTGGACAGTGTGTCGACACTACCACCAGGGCAGGTCGACACACTACGAAAACTTTTCATCCTAAAAGTTGATGGCTGCCACGTGTCCTCCTAGGGCGATCAGAATCTGTCTAGGAAAGCGTGCCCTTGTACCCCAAAAGGGTATCTTTGGAATCCTAAGGTATAAAAGGTTCTTTTTGGCCTGCCTTCACAAGAGACCGGACCAAACTCTCTCAGAGCCTCCAAGAAGTCCCTGGCGGCCAGAAGAGCTCGTGTCTCCTTCCTCTGCTCTCCAATTGCTTCTAGAAGACCAATTCCCACCAATTCAAGGTGTGGGAATTGGAATTTGAGCCCTGAAGATTCCTCTGAAGCATTCCAAGGAGGCAAATCCTGTAGAAGACTTCATTGGTGAAGAATTCAGGAAGATCCAACTTCTCAAATTGCAGAGCATCGTTTTGGACTTCAAGCTTCACATGCTTCTTCCCAATTCAAGCCTCTACAAGGAGTACACTGAAGAACGAAAACTTTCAATTCAACTTAATTTCTCTTCTGTTCTTCTGAGATATCTTTTGGGATTATGCATACTTCTGCATAACTCTCTTTAGAGTTCTCAAACTTTGACTAGATCTATTGCTAGAGGATCTTAGTCTTAAGTTGGTGTCTAGCAGTCTTAGTGTGAGCATTGTGCTCAGGGTGTTGTGAGCCGTCGAGCTCAGTTTGAGTTGTTAAGCTCAGGGTTGGTTTGAGCAGTCTTGCTCTGTGTTTCTAGAGTAGTCTTGCTCTAGAGGTTGTGTGAGTTGTATGCTCTGAAGTGTTGGAGTTGTCAGACTCCTTTGGGTGTGTAGCCCAGTTGTGTTAGTGAAGCCTCACGGGTTGTGAGGGGTGGATGTAGGAATCACATGGGTGATTTTCGAACCACCTAAAAATCCTTGTGCATTTGTCTTCTGTGGTTTGATTGATTCATTCGCTAGATGCTTGCATAGGATCCGTATTTAATTCACTCAATCAACTTGCTTCACATCTAAGTTTTCAACTCACTCAAATCTAATCAGATCTGTAGTTTTTCACTGATAACATTGCCTCTGATTCTAAATATTTTTCAAATTGCTTAAGCTTCCGCAAAAGTGGCTAAGATCTATTCATCCCCCCCCCCTTCTAGATCTTTTCCACACATTTACTTTGATCCTTCAATTGGTATCAGAGCGGGTTTACATCGATCTGATTTGAACTGAGCAGTTTTGTTTCTGAGTATTGAGTGTTTGTGTGTTTGCTTGTTTGTTTGTTTACTTGTTTAACTACTTCTCTGTGCATTTACTTAAGTGTCATGGACTCAAAGGGTTTCATAGCTGAGGGCATTCCATAAATAGGCCACCATTCTTTAATGGTTTGGACTATTCTTATTGAAAATAGAATGCAAGTATTTCTGAGGGCCCAGAACTATGAGATCTGGAAAGTAGTTGAGGTGGGTCCCTATGAGAACCAGGGAGAAGAAGATACCTGGACAAGGGAACAGATAAGGAAAGCTACACTGAATTATAGTGCCATGAACATGATTCAGTGTGCTGTCCATCCCAAAGAGTATTCGAGAATCTCTATGTGCAAATCTGCCAAAGAGATGTGGGATAAACTCGAATTACTCTATGAGGAAACATCTCAGGTCAAGGAGACCAAGGCAAACATTTTAGTTTCAGATATGAACTCTTTATGATGAAATCTAATGAATCTATTTCTGAAATGTTTGCCAGATTCATGGTGATAGTCAATGGACTCAAGGCTTTGGTAAGGAGTATATGATGCAGACTTGGTAAGAAAGATTTTGCGTTCACTTTCTTCACTTTGGCATACCAAGGCCACTGTTATTGAAGATTCAAAAGATTTGTCCAAAATCTCTTTGGATGAATTGATTGGATCTTTAATGACATATGAAATAAACTTAAAAAGAATGAAGAACACATCATTAAGACCAAGCCTATAGAACTCAAAGCTTCTTCAAGCAACAAAGATAAAAATCAGGATAAAACAAGTTCTGAAGAATCTGAGTCGAATGAGATGAGATTGCCCTCATGACCAGACAATTCAAGAAATTTTTGAAATATAGGAAAGGGAAAATGACTGGGAAAAAGAAATTTCCCTCAGGTAAGAAGAATATTTCCTCTTCCAATTTCAATAAGAATCATAAACCTGATGAGAATGTTATCTGTTACAGGTGCAACAAGCCAGGACACATGAAGGGAGAGTGTCCTGAGAACAAAAAGGAAAAGCACAAGAGATTCCAGAAATATAAGAAGCCAAAGGCCATGGTGGCCACTTGGTCTGACGAAGACACAAGTGAGGAAGAAGAAGAGAAGAAGTCCTCAGCTCAGAGAGTGAGGAAATTTGCTTCATGGCCAACAGCACAGATGGAAAGGTAAATACTTCCTTTGAAGATTATAGTGTTGAAGATTGGCAGGATGTGTATGCAGAGTTAGTTGAAAGATATTCTGAAATGAGAAAAGAAAACAACCACGTCAAAAAGAAATTGAAAATCTCTACCATAATCAATCTTCAAATAATAGAATCTGTGAACTGGAATCTGAAGTAACAGACCTGCTTGAAGAAAAGAGAATCTCCTAAATCAATTGATGAACTGAAACTTGCCTCTCAAAGGCCTCCCAAATTCAGAAACTTAAATGAAAAGCTGAAAATTGAAAAACAAGAAAAACAACAGAAAATTGAAGAATTGAAGTTCTTAGAAACCAGCTAAAGGAAAGGGAGGAGGTTATCCAAACCTTCACAAAAGGCCAAGATAACCTAGAGGCATTGCTAGGATCCAACATGACAACTACATCTCATGGATTAGGATTCAACAAAAAGAAACCAACAAAAGATAAATCTGGTGAGAAAAAGGGAAAAGCACCATTGATTAAATTTGTTAAGGGTCCTAATCTGGAAAACACTGAAATCCAACAAACAGCAAACAAAAAAACCCCAACAAAACTCAAACAAATCAAAACCCAAAAACACAAGAAGACTGTCAGTCGACACAGTCCCCGGACAGGTCGACCTGTTCAACACCAAAAACCATAAACAACTCACCAAAAATTCAAATAAAAATCTGAAAAATAAGAAAAAAGGAAAAGAATAATCCAAATGAAAACTTGACCCCTCCAAGACCACTCCTTCAAAAAAATTTGATTAATCTTGGAACCAATGTATGAAATCCTTGTGGTATTATCCTCAATACCCTTGGTTTGAATCGATTTTTGCAAGATAATAGATTCATCCACTGATAACATCAAATTCTTTGGAAAAATAAAAACAATTCTACAATGATCAACCTTAATAAAAACTTTTCTGAAAATCTTTGTTTTGTTGCAAATAAAGATGAAATTGCATGGACTTGGCACAAAAGACTTGGCCATGCAAGTTTCAGAACAATGGATATTATTAAGATTGAATTTGGTTAAAGGTCTTCCTGAATCTTTTTCTAGTGTTGAAGGTCAAATTGTGGGACCTGTGCTAAAGGAAAACAAACTAGGAAATCCTTTAAAGTCTTCAATGATGTACTCACATCTAAGCCACTAGAACTTCTTCACATGGACCTCTTTGGGCCAACAAGAGTTCTAAGCCTAAGTGGCAAAAGATATGGGTTTGTAATCATTGATGACTTTACTAGATTTACCTGGGTTATCTTTCTATCCCACAAAAGTGATGCATGCCTTGAATTCAGGAACTTTTGTACCACTGTCTTAACCACTTATCCATATAAAATCAAAAATATCTTAACTGATCATGGGGGTGAATTTGAAAACACATCCTTTTCTGATTTTTGTGCTGAATTTCAGATATTCCACAAGTTTCTTCACCAAGAACTCCAGAACAAAATGGAGTTGTGGAAAGAAAGAACAGAACTCTTGTGGAAATGGCTAGAACCATGCTTCTTGAGAGTAACTTGCCCAAATCCTTCTGGGCTGAAGCTGTGAACACAGAAAACCACATACTCAATAGAGCATTGGTCAGACCAAAAATCAAGAAAACCCCCTATGAATTATTGAAAAACAAAAAGCCAACTGTTTCCTATTTTAAAATCTTTGGGTGCAAGTGCTATGTACACAATAATAACAAAGAAAACCTTGACAAGTTTGATGCTAAGAGTCAGGAAGCTATCTTCCTTGGCTATTCTGAAGTGTCAAGGGCTTTCAAAGTGTACATATTAAAAACACAACTGTTGAAGAATCTCCACATGTTATTTTTGATGAAAATTCCTTTTCCACTAATGATTCTAAATCTTGCAGGGAAAAACAAGACAATGAAGAGGATGACCTCATTGTGGATTCTTCACCAACCGTTGAGGAGATTAACAACATTGAAGAAAACCTGAACAACAACTCACCATCTCCAAATGTTCAGGTAATATTGATTCAGAAGTGGGGACTTCTCAACAGTAATTTCTGAACCTCGATTTCTAAGAGATCACCCATTAGACAGTGTAGTTGGCAATCTAAATGATAGAGTTAGGACCAGATCATCCTTTTTGCAAAACATTGAAGAAGACTCACTAGCTCTAATTTCCCAAATTGAACCCAAGTCAATTGATGAAGCCTTATCCAGTTCTGATTGGATTAATGCTATGCATGATGAACTTCATCAATTTGAAAGAAATCAAGTGTGGGAATTAGTGCCTAGACCTAGTGACCAAACAGTGATTGGCACTAGATGGGTTTTGAAATAAATTGAATGAAGCTGGTCAAGTAATAAGACAAAGCTAGGCTGGTTGCAAAGGGGTATAACCAAGAATTTGAATTGACTTTGAAGAATCTTATGCCCTGTAGCTAGACTAGAAGCTGTGAGAATTTTCCTTGCTTTTGCATCCTCCATGAAATTCAAGTCTTTCAAATGGATGTTAAAAGTGCATTTCTAAATGGATATATAAAGGAAAATGTGTTTGTTGAACAACCTCCTGGATTTGATAATGAAAATATCCTAACCATGTTTTCAAGCTTAATAAGGCACTCTATGGTCTTAAACAAGCTCCAAGAGCTTGGTATGATCGTTTGAGTTCCTTTTACTTGAAAAAGGATATTCTAGAGGTAATGTTGATCAAACATTGTTCACAAAAACAGTAAAAAATCAATAATTGTGGTCCAAATTTATGTTGATGACATAATTTTTGGCTCCACCAATAAAGGCCTTTGCACTGAATTTTCAAATCAAATGAAGAATGAATTTGAAATGAGCTTAATGGAGATTTAACATTCTTTTTGGGATTGCAGGTTAACCAAACGAATGAAGGAATCTTCATCAGTCAAACCAAATATGTCAAGGAGCTACTGAAAAGGTTTGACTATCAAAACCTTAAACATTCAAGCACACCCATTGCAATAAATGCTAAGCTAGAAGAAGACCCATCTGGTAAGTCAGTAGATCCAAAGACCTACAGAGGTATGATTGGCTCTCTGCTCTACCTTACTACTTCTAGACCTGACATTCAGTTTTGTGTGTGCTTATGTGCTAGATTCCAATCTAATCCTAAAGAAAGTCATATGCTTGCTGTGAAAAGAATTTTTAAATATCTTGTTGGAACATGTGACTTAGGAATTTGGTATCCTGCTGGTTGCAAGTTAGAATTGTTTGCCTACTGTGATGCTGATTATGCTGGGTGTAAGTTAGATAGAAAAGCACAAGTGGCTTGTGTGTATTTCTAGGTGGGTGCCTTATTTCTTGGGCTTCTAAGAAGCAACATTCAGTTGCTCTGTCAACTGCAGAAGCTGAATATGTTGCAGCAGGTAGATGTGGAACTCAGATTCTCTGGGTGAAACATCAACTTCTTGATTACAACCAAGATTTAGGTGTGTACCCATCCTATGTGATAACACTAGTGCCATAAATTTGTCTAAGACCCCATTCAGCACTCCAGAACAAACACATTGAAATTAGGCATCATTTCTTGAGAGATGAGGTTGCAAAGAAATCTTTTGAACTCCATTTTATTGAAACTGAAAAACAAATTGCAGACATATTCACTAAACCCCTTCCTAAAACAGATTCTCATCACTAAGGAGAGAACTTGGTCTTTGTAAATGTCCATCTTTTTGATCTCTCTTAAGTTTGGGTTAAGTGCTATGCATTATCTAAGGGAGTTCTTTGCATTTCATAACTCTTTGCTTCCTCAAGCTACATTGCTCATGTCACTCTCATTTTCAATTCCATTTCCCTTTTTACAATAATTCTTCACTTCTGATTGTGTTGAAACTTCTTGGTATATCAAATAGTGACTTGGAGAAGGACAGTTTATGCTTGTCTGGACACTTTCACTATGCGTGAGAACATTCTCCGCCAAGTACCAAGAAATGGATATACAGTTGTTGAGGGGAAGTCTTTTTGTTGTCAAGAAGAAAATCTCTTTCTGATTTCAAAATTGCATATCTTTATTTTGATGAAAAATGGTTGAAATCATCATCTCAGGGGAGCTAGAAAATTCACAAGTCATCTTTTTGCAAATTTCAAAACCCTTCTTGCATTTCATCAATTCCTTGCATGATGTCCTCATTCTAAAGTCTAGAGTCACAAATGAACCTTGAGTGATATATTATATTTTTTTTCACCTTACAACTATGTCTCTCAATCCACAGAATTCAGATCTCTTCCTAAACTAAATGAAAATTTGTGTCTTGAACTTAAAACATTTCCTTGTTTGCAACTGATGACTGGATGCATTTGAATTCTATCTCACAAACTCTCCAAAATCTTGTGAAATCCAACAGAGCAATGGCATTTGTGCTGAAAACTGCACACCTTCACAATGAATGAAGTGCCATGTATGTCATGAGGCATTATTGCTAACTCTGTTCAAAGGGGATCCAAATTGAAAAAAACCTCAAAATTTAAGCAATTATGTGCTATGCTTTTTGATGATGACTGAGTAACTGGAAATATTGGCGCTACAAAACGTATATTTTCATGTCAAAAGGTCATCATTTACCCCTTTGAGACTTGACAATGACTAAATCTTAAGTATCCAGGACTATGGTGTGTAAAAAGCACTAGTACTTGAGTGAAAGAGATTTATATCATTTTGATAGTTTGTTAAAAGAACAAAAATATGAAAATTATTGGAGATTTGTTTAGAAAGAATCATCTTCCTCCTTCATCAAGTTGTTCCTTAAGTTTGTGTTTTACTTTCAACACAATTGTATTTAGTCTAGATGATATCTATAATTCTTGAAAATTGAGAAACATGGTAGTTTTTGGTTGATTGTTAGATACATTATATCCCTCAATTTATCATTTTGTTGATTCAAGTCTTGGAATGCTAATATCCTGTTGGAAATTGTGTGAAACACTTGAACTGTAATGAATTTTTGCAAAATACAACAAATGAATTTTTAGGCCTCTTAAAAATCCTTGAAATGATAATTCCTCTCATTCTTTATCATTTTAAAGATGTCCCCAAATTTCTCAAAATTTCCTCTCAAAAATTCAAATTTCTTTCAAGGCTGTGTCGACACAATCCTCTCTCGTGTCGACACACACCCCCAGGTCGACACACTCTTCCTCATGTGTCGACACTGCCTTCTTGCCAGACACTTTTCAAACCCTTCGGGTTCACCTTAAACCCTTCTTGTTCCTGCGGGGCAGTGTACCACTGCATCCCTTTTTGGGCATCAGGTCGACCCGACGGCCCCATTTCCAGTCCTTTCCGGCAAGAATTCCTCCAAATCTCTCTACATCGCATCAATCCTTCATCACCTCTCCATTCTTCCATTTCCTCTCCTAATTCCACTCCTCTTGCACCATGGTCCGCAAGCTAGGTCCCCGCCGTGGCGCAAGATCAGCGGCCTCTTCAAGGCCAGTTCCGGCACAGGTTCCGTTGAACAGATGGAAAGAAGAACAAAAAGGAGAAACGATCCTGCCTCTTCCTCTGCACCTCTGAGGGCTTCCAAGCGTGGCAGGACCTCCACTTCACACAGAGGTGGTAATATTTCAAACCCTAGACCAGACATTTCGGGAGATTCCTCTGACCATCCTGAGGAATCATCTCCCTCCTCTTCTTCTGAGTCTCAACCAGATATCCCCTCAGAATCCGTAAGTGCAGCCAATTGATTTTGAAGCCAAGGATACTAGACCTTTCAGACATCCAACTAGCAGACTCCCTTCCTGAGATTCAAACCTACTTTTCCTTTCAATCCTGGATACCTTTCATTTCTGAATTTCAAGTCTGCTATCCAAGATTGGTTAGAGAGTTCTACAAGAACCTCACATGCACAGACGAAGGGTATGAATCAAAAGTCAAGGGAATAGCCATAGACATGCCCACTGCAGTAGCTGCCTCCATTTTCAAAGTACCAGATGAAGGGGCAGACTACCATGAGTTTGAGTTCAATTTACATGAAGCCTACTCCATTTTGACAGGTCTTCCTGCAGATGAATCTGATCCCAAGCAGACCTATGTAACCAGGTTCAATGCAAACACCTTTCCACCTGTGTTAAGGGTCATCCACCACATTTTGACCACCATAATTACCCCTCAAGGTGGTGGAAGAGATAGATTGACAGACATTCAGCGATTCATCCTATATTGCATGGTGAAACATCAAGGTCAACCTCCATGTGATTCTCTATCAAATCATAGCTGAAACAACAAGGACAGACCTGAAGAGATCACTTCCTTATGGAGCACATCTGACCTCAGTGTTCAAGCACTTTGGTGTGCCATTGGAAAATGAAAAATCTCAATCCATTCCCAAGTCAAACATCTACACTTTTAAGATATCCAGAAGTTTATGGGATTTAGATTGGAAGGCAATCAAATTAGAAGAGGGCCAATTGTGATTGAGGCCCCTCAAGCTCAGGAGGACCAGCCTCAGTTCAAGGGGATCAGCCCCAAGCACAAGAGGACCAGCCTCCAGCTCAAGAAGACCAAACTCAGGAGGATCAGCCTCCACCTCATGAGGACCAGCCTCAAGTTCAAGAAGCACAAGTTCACTGCCAGAAGATCAGCCTCTAATGGATGAGGACCAGCCTCATATCACTCCTGAAGGTGGCATTCAGCTTGAAACCCCTATTCCACTTCAGGATGATCCTTCCTCTTCCTTGCCACATACTTTTGAACCTCCACATTCCCCTCTACATTCCAATCTTCCACTTCTTCTGGTGGGTCCTCAATTCCACCAGAATTGTTCTCTTTCCTCAATGCCAAATTTGATACATTGAACTCCTCTATTCAATCAATGTCAGATCCATTTGAATTGAGAGTTCAAAGACTAGAGAACACAGTGTCAGCCAAATTTATTGAGCAGAAGGCAGCTTCAGATTATGCAGCTCAGAGATTTAACAGACTCATAGGCACTCTGGGAGATTCCTATATTGAGCTGAAAGAGCACCAACAAAAGCTAGAAGTTGTACTTCAGGGAATTTTGGCAAATTCCCAATCAGATGTCTTCAACACTACAGAGACTCTTTCTCAGCTTGCTCATCTAGCTGATGATTTGGAAAGCATGAAAAACTTCAATGAAAACATTGGTAAAGAGATCTCAACCTTGCACAAGGAAGTAAAGATTATTTCAAGGCCTGGTTGGTCAGATGGATCTTCATCAAGTTCTCAACCTGTTTCAGATGAATTGAAAAGAACTCAAAGCACCTTGATAGAGCATTCTGATAGAATGGAGCATTATCTTCACACTAGGCTGACAACTATCCATGAAAACATTAAGTCAAGCATGAAGTCAATGGACAAAAGATTGTCAGACATTGAGATTCTTCTAGCTCCAATTCCTCCTCCTCCTCCATCTTCTACCTAATGTACATTTTTTTGATAATGTCAAAGGGGGAGAAGAATGAATGAATTGAATGTATATTTTTGATGTAATGATCTTTTGAATGAAATGAAATGGTTGTCTTTTGAATGAAATGAAATGGTTGTTTGGCTTCAATGCAAATTTTTTGTCTTTGTGTTTGAATACTTGTTAAATTGTTTGACTTGTGTGCACAAAACTTCTAATTTCAAGTAACATTGTATCTCACCAACACATCATCAATTGTTACTGAACAATATCAAAAGGTCATTGACAAGTATAAACAAAAAGGAAACAAAATTTAAACAATCAAAATTGCTTAAAATCACACTTCATCAAAACCACATTGAAATATGGATTTAATGTTGCCATCATCAAAAAGGGGGAGATTGTTGGGTTGAATGCAAATTCATATCATTTCCCTCCTATTTTGATGATGACAAGAAGTGTTCTTAAAGCAATTTAATTGAAACATGTCAAAACATCATACCTGAGGTTCATATTCAAAAAGTATTTTTCAAATCACATTTATCATTTATAGTCATGATAAATCATTTAACTAATGATATATGTGTTTATTTTTCAGGTACAAACATTTTTATGCAGAAGATGTGTCGACACACTCATCAATGGTGTCGACACAACAACACAGATTTAAAGACAAATGCATAAGAATGTTGAGACTGTGTCGACACATGTCAATAGTGTGTCGACACGAGTGGCAGTTTTTCAGAAATCAGCCTACCCAGGTCGACAACTCATAGAGCAGGTCGACACTAGACCCAGTTCCCAGAACACCAGTTTGAGGAATCAGGAAAGCAGGTCGACACACTCCAGAGCAGGTCGACACGGACCTTCCTCCCAGAACAGCCAGTTTGAGGAATCAGGAAAGCAGGTCGACACACTCCAGAGCAGGTCGACACGGGACCTTCCTCCCAGACAGCCTTCTACATATTCTGGACAGTGTGTCGACACTACCACCAGGGCAGGTCGACACACACTACGAAAACTTTTCATCCTAAAAGTTGATGGCTGCCACGTGTCCTCCTAGGGCGATCAGAATCTGTCTAGGAAAGCGTGCCCTTGTACCCCAAAAGGGTATCTTTGGAATCCTAAGGGTATAAAAGGTTCTTTTTGGCCTGCCTTCACAAGAGACCGGACCAAACTCTCTCAGAGCCTCCAAGAAGTCCCTGGCGGCCAGAAGAGCTCGTGTCTCCTTCCTCTGCTCTCCAATTGCTTCTAGAAGACCAATTCCCACCAATTCAAGGTGTGGGAATTGGAATTTGAGCCCTGAAGATTCCTCTGAAGCATTCCAAGGAGGCAGATCCTGTAGAAGACTTCATTGGTGAAGAATTCGAGGAAGATCCAACTTCTCAAATTGCAGAGCATCGTTTTGGACTTCAAGCTTCACATGCTTCTTCCCAATTCAAGCCTCTACAAGGAGTACACTGAAGAACGAAAACTTTCAATTCAACTTAATTTCTCTTCTGTTCTTCTGAGATATCTTTTGGGATTATGCAAGTACTTCTGCATAACTCTCTTTAGAGTTCTCAAACTTTGACTAGATCTATTGCTAGAGGATCTTAGTCTTAAGTTGGTGTCTAGCAGTCTTAGTGTGAGCATTGTGCTCAGGGTGTTGTGAGCCGTCGAGCTCAGTTTGAGTTGTCAAGCTCAAGGTTGGTTTGAGCAGTCTTGCTCTGTGTTTCTAGAGTAGTCTTGCTCTAGA
>JACBKR010004588.1:0-22899 GCA_014218235.1 Colocasia esculenta | reverse complement strand
AACTAACCACCTCTGCTCGACTCTCTATTGTCAAGACACCCTTATCCTTATCGGACTGTCACAATTCTTTATTCTTCTATATACCCGTACCTCATCTGAAACCAGTCTGCTCATTTAATCATCTCAAGTTGCCAAAGCTCTAATCACATTATTACTCAAGCTGTTTCTCAATTCCTATTAACACAAATCTCAAAAACAACAATACCTCTGCTAAGGTCCTCTTCTGCAACTTATACACACACACTATTTCTTACTAGTAACATTTGCTGATCTATCACAGTAACACCTATACTATCTTTGTTAACTCCATACTTACTGACATATATCCGCATATCTTTCTCAGGGTACTACTTTACCTTTCTCCTCTAATCTCTGCAACTGAAAACTTTAAATACTAACTTTAACTGCACTAGTGCCAGGGTGCTACCACACAACTTATACCACTATCCATGCTGTGGCTCAACAACTGCTCACAACTGCAAATTAAACAAACAAAAACACACGGTTTACGTGCCAAAGCTCACGAAAAAACTACTTTTTATAAACACACAAAAACCGCAGACTTACTACCAGCAGTGGAAATAATCCATGTATAGGGACATTGTAACTTCAATGTCTTTTCATATTCTAACTGGACCATGCTCTGATACCAACTGTGACGGACCGAAATATTTATGCCTAATAAGGCTCCATATCCAGATCCGCCTCCCGCGAAAGGACCGAAAGTCTCGCAAGGGATATCTCACACACGTGTCCAGTAAGAATATAAAAGACAACTACACAGTATAAACCACAGAAAGTACATGTGCTCATATCTGCATATAAATTTACAACTGTCACATACATAACCACATACACGTGACCTGTGTGCACGAACAAGTAACACTAATCAGGCACATAGACACTAATGTACACCAAGGAAAGATCCACCAAGAGTGCACACAGGTCACGTGTATGTGGTTATGTATCTAACATTCAACAAGCAAGAAAGTACTCCCAGCGCAGATGCAACGCCAGTACTCATTATACCCCATGGTTAACAGTATATCTATGACTCGCCGTCATTGGGGCTAGATTGGAGCCCTTGGACACACGCCGTGGCCCTGTCAGCATCTCATGTAAATTTTTAAATGAAGATACCCACAGTCATAATAATGGCCAATGAGAGTTTCAATAAGTAAGCACATGTAATGTCATGTTCAAGATGATGATGATGAGAACAAGTAATAAGTAGTTGAACATGATTTCATGAGAACAATGGTCAAGAGATAAATTCGGCAGCATAACGGTATGATTTATACTTTCGTTCAATCTTTACATTAATGGCTTTAGTCTAGTTTGTAAGTCACACTCACGAGAACAAGAAGAGAAAGGAAGTGCACGCTATCTCCAGGGAACTTCAATGGTACAACCAACTCGTCGGCCATGTGGGAATCCATGGCCAGAGGAGATTTACGGAGGCCTTGGTGAAAAAGGTCGCTAGTCTACCGATTCGGAGTGACCGGTAGAGAGTTTCCAATTTCCCAAGAAGGGGTGCCTAGATGTGCAAGTGTGTAGTGATGTACACGTCTCAATTCGCAATCCATCGGTCTCAATCTCGCGGAAAACACTTCACATGATAGCATGCAATGAAACTATGCATTTAACAAAACATGGATTGCAAGATTTTAAGATATTAATTTTCATTTAATCAAGCTAGAACAGTAACAAGAGTCAATCACAAGTTTCATGAATGATCATATCATTAAGAAAGCAATTAGCATAATGTTCGTGTACTTAAAGCTTTTTAAATGGATTAAATCACTTTAAGCCATTAAATAATCATCATGCATTGATCAGACCAAAACGTGTGAATTACACACTAAACATTACCTTGATCAGACCTTGGGTAAAGCAGTTAGGTTTAAAAGAAAGTAAGGGGTTTTTTGCAAAAATCCTGAGATCGCGACAGGGGCATTAAAGGATAGCGACAGGGCTGTCAGGCCCGGGGTCAGGTCGCGACAGAACCTTACAAGGAAGGCGACAGGGATGTCAGGCTCGGGTCAGGTTGCAACAGGACAAGGGCCGCGACAGCTTGGCTAGAAGGCGACAGGGTGTTGTGAAGAACGCGACTGGGCAGTCAGATTCAGCAGCATGATCGCGACAAAGCGCCTTGTCGCAATCAGGTCGCGACAAGTCGGGCTGTCGCGACGAGACCTCGGAAGGCGACCCATCGAGCCGTCGCATTCACAGGGTCTGCGCTGATCCTGCCAGCAGCAAGGACATGTTCTTGGATTGCGGTCTAGAACTGCCATATATTGACACAGGGTGCTTTCGAAATAGAGAATAAATTGTACATCATATGAAAAATAACCAAACCAGTTTTAAACTAAACTAGACATGCTAGGGTGCTTACAATAAACGGAATTAGAAAATAATGAGGGTTGGACAGGCTTTAATCTAGTCCAACTCAACGTAGAAGACATGTGTAACCTGAAGACGTAGTTTCATGCAGCAACCCTCTTACCATGCTTATAACTCTCTAACTAATGAGATTTAGACAAATGTTCAACATGAAAACTGACGAGGACATCTAGTAGAATAACTTTCATGTCATGAGTTTACTCTAATCGGTCTTGAAGCACCTGCAACATACAAAGAATGGGAAAAAAGCTCTAACTGTGCACGACTTTGGCAAAACTAATATTCAAAATCTACTCATTAGAATTCGATGAAACCAGAAAGCAATGAAAGCTAACTTGATGCTCTACAACATTTGGTATAGGAGATGTTAAGATTTAGCCTGAGAAAACCTACCTTTGTGGTTGATGAAGTCTCGTTCTTCCAGAAAACTCGTGTTCAGACCACTGGGGGAGAAGCTTAATACTCCGTGTATACTGCATGGAATTTGGGCATTCCACTTGGGTTAGGAAGTAGACTCTGTTGGCCCTTTTGGTACGGCAGCAAGCTAACCTAGAGGGGGGGTGAATAGGTTTTTCTGAAATCTGAAATAGAAACTTAAACACAGAAAATTATCTCTTAAAAGTTTGGTTAGTTTAGTGTGATAAAGAGTAGCAGTGCGGAAGCAAATAAAAAATCACACAAATACACAAGAGATTTATCCTGGTTCGGCCCTTCCCACATGGAAGTCCTACGTCCAGTCCCCAAGCAACCTCTTGGGATTTCACTAACCAAGGGTACAGTCCCCCTTAAGGACACTACAATACCCAGCACCCCAGCTGGTCTTCTCTTTCCCGGGCAAAAAGGTAACCCACTTCTCTTACAGGTAAAGAAGCCAACCTCCTGGTACAAACCCCAGTGCGGTTCTGCTAGACACAAACCCCTAGCTAGGTTCTACACTGTATACAGTCCTACAGCTGGACAGAAGTCTTTCTTAGAAAAGAAAGAACAAAGCTGAGAGTTGGAACAAATAAAAACCAACTAAAAGAACTCTCAGCAAAAGACTCTCTCCCCCAGATTACAAGATGCACACAGAGAGAGAGAGAAGAGAGGAGAAGGAGCTTGAATGCTTCAGTGCTTCAGATGCTTGAACACTTCTTCTTGGGCTCAGGCTCTTTCTCTCTTTTTCTTTGAGTGTATTTGGAGTTCAGGTTCCTCACTGGTTGTACACTCATTCAAAAGATCTTCAGGAAAGCTCTCCTCATTTCTTCAGCCTTGCTTCTTCTTTTATATGAGCAGCTGTGAATAAATCCGTTGGAGTTCTAGCCGTTGCTCATCTTCTCTTTCTTCTGATAATTTGTGGTCTACGAGGTCTGCAAGCATAGAAAAAGGTGTTTAGATAAAAGAGTGTTTCTGTCAAAAAGGCTCATACTTTATGTTTCCTGATGCCACCCAGAAGTGGTAAGTAATCCCCTTTTTGTTGGCAGGAAAGAAAAGATTTAGAGAGATAAGCAAAAGATCTCCTGTCAGAAAGATAGAGGATTACAAAATCAAGAATATTTGACTTTTTCACTAGATGCCAAAAAATATTTTGGAATGTAAAGGAAATCTATGTTTGAACAGGATCCATGAAGAAATCGTTATGAGCATGACTTATGAAATCGTTATGAGAAGAAACGTTGCTCATCTGTAAACAAATCGTTGAACAAATTGATGTGATCATTTATGAAAACGTTATGCAAGCAAATCGTTATGATCACTTATGAAGAAATCGATGTGATCACTTATGAAATCGTTAAGGCATCGATTTCTTAGCAAGTCGTTGCGCTTACAGAAGAAATCGTTGCGCACACTTGTGAAATCGTTATGGCATCGATTTCTTAGCAAATAGTTGCGCTTACAGAAGAAATCGTTGCGCACACTTATGAAATCGTTATGGCATCGATTTCTTAGCAAATTGTTGCGCTTACATAAGAAATCGTTGCGAACACTTATGAAATCGTTATGGCATCGATTTCTTAGCAAATCGTTGCGCTTACATAAGAAATCGTTGCGAACACTTATGAAATCGTTATGGCATCGATTTCTTAGCAAATCGTTGCGCTTATTACTTTGGCACTTTAAACAGAAATCGATGTATATGAGTTAGACATCGACTTTTCATTTAGTGCGACATATTGCATCAATGTGAGACTCAGCATTTTGCTATGAGATTGATGCGACACAGATGAAACAAAATATTCAATTTAAGTTACATCATAAATTTTATTATCACCAAAATACAAGAGCAAATAGAGAGTGGTTCAACAATCTCCCCTTTTGGTGATGACAAAATTTATGAGAATTTTCTGACAAAAATATACAAAGCACAAAGGTTTCAGAAAATTCATACAAACTCTCCCCCTTTTTGTCACTAACAAAAAAAAAGAAAGATCTTACCAGGGATTTCTCTCCCCCTTTGAGAGAATTTCTTACCATTGAGGGGTTCAACAAGGATAGTTGATAAGGTATGACTCCCCCTTAAACTGTGCTCCCTGAATGAGAGACTCCACCTGAATGAAACTTGCAAATAATTGTTAGTAATAAAGACTAATTCATTTTGTGACTACTCTTTCTTCAGATGTGATTTGAATGAAGAATCTGTAGTCACTCCTGCCTTGAGCATTCTTGGTTTATGATGCTCCAAGGCTAACCTGCAAATACATTACTCAGAGGTAGGTACCCAAATCTTTTTGGGTCCTTGATGGTTAGATGTATGAAATAACCTTTAGGAATCCAAACTAAGTGCCTTGTTGTGCAGGTGTTTACTGTGTGTCCTAATTATTACAATGAGAACAACAATGAATATAATCTATTTTGCAGTCTTATTGTTTTTATGATGTCTGTTTAGGACATAATTTTTAGAAACATTTTCTTTCGATAAAGCTTGGTTGTTTCAGGTTCCTTTTTCTGAGGCATTTTGGTTTCTTTTAAATTTTGGTAAAGGATATTTTCCTGAGTTTAATACTTGTTTTCCTTTTTCTGGAGGTGTATAACCAAGCCCTTGTTTGTCATTTCCAGATTTGATCCTTTTAAGCATAGGGCTAGAGATGGTTTTTCTTTAGTTAATTTCCTAACTGATTCTTTTAAATAAAGATTTTCTTCAGTTAGAGTTTTCAATTTTTCTTCCAACTCTACTTTTTCATTATCCGTGCTCCTAAATTTTCATTCAAAAGAGAATATATCTTTACTATCCTTTAATTGTTTTCTAGTTGCCAATTCGGATTAAGATCAGAATTGGTGTTTTCTAAGCAAATAGTGTTGTTTTTCAGATTCTTTAATTCTTTTACAACATTTTATGTTTTTCATATAGTTCATTAAATACTTCTTCTAAGTCTTCAGATTCTGATCCTGAATCTGTGCAAGAATCAAAAGATGAGTTAGGATGTACTCATCTAGTCCTACATGAGGGCTAGATTTACCTGCTCCTTTTCGGAATCTGAGCTTGATGATTCTGAGCTTGTGACCTCATCATTTTCCCAAGCAGCCGCCATGGCTTTTCTTTTGAATTCTTGTGCTTTTTTTGGACTTTTCTGGTTGACCAGTCTTCTTTAGTCTGGACAATCCGTCTCAAATGTTCAGGTTTTCTGCATTCATAGCAGACTGGTTCTTTCTCCTTTTGTCTTTCTTTGAATTCTTTTCGATCCATTTTTCTTCTTCTGAAATTTTCTGAAGCTTGGACAGAACTTCATCTACGTCACTATCTTCAGAATCTACATTTTGGAGCTAGAAGAAGAAGTGGAAGGAGCAGCTACAACCTTAAGAGCATTAGTACATTTTCTTAGATGAGCTTTCAGACAATCGCTCCATATTTATTTCATGTGCCATGAGAGAACCTATTAAATTATCAATTGACAATTTGGTTAAATCATGGGCCTCTTCAATAGCAGTCACTTTAGGTGTCCATGAAATAGTTAAGGACCTAAGTATTTTCTAACAGTTTCCTCATCAGAAAGATTTTACCAAGAGAGCTTAGACCAACTATTATACTTGAAAATCTATTATACATTTGAGTGATATTTTCATTTGGAAAACATTTAAATTGCTCATATGTGAGACAAGAATATCTATTCTAGTTTGTTTTACTTTATCTGTTCCTTCATAAGTTATCTGCAGTTTATCCCATATTTCTTTAGCTGATTTACATGCAGATACTTACTAAATCTCTTTTGGATAAAGCACAACATAAGTAGTTCTTAGCTTTAAAGTTAAAGATAATTTACTTTTATCTGCTGCTGTAATGGCAGTAGTGCCTGGAATAGGAACAACAACAAAATCACCTACCTCTATTACCTGCCACAGATCGAAGTCTGTGCCTCGAATGAAGCATTCCATTCTCATCTTCCATATTGATAGTCTTCTCCGTCAAAGAATGGAGGTCTGGTGGTGACTGATTGACCTTCAGCATATCCTTGAGCTGCCATGGATCTTTACTCTAAGATCGTTGGATCTTCTTTGAATGATCAGAGACCTGCTGATACCACTTGTTGGCCCTTTTGGTACGGCAGCAAGCTAACCTAGAGGGGGGTGAATAGGTTTTCTGAAACTGAAATAGAAACTTAACAACAGAAAATTATCTCTTAAAAGTTGGTTAGTTTAGTGTGATAAAGAGTAGCAGTGCGGAAGCAAATAAACAATCACACAAATAACACAAGAGATTTATCCTGGTTCGGCCCTTCCCACATGGAAGTCCTACGTCCAGTCCCCAAGCAACCTCTTGGGATTTCACTAACCAAGGGTACAGTCCCCTTAAGGACACTACAACACCCAGCACCCCAGCTGGTCTTCTTCTCTTTCCCGGGCAAGAAGGCAACCCACTTCTTACAGGTAAAGAAGCCAACCTCCTGGTACAAACCCCAGTGCGGTTCTGCTAGACACAAACCCCTAGCTAGGTTCTACACTGTATACAGTCCTACAGCTGGACAGAAGTCTTCTTAGAAAAGAAAGAACAAAGCTGAGAGTTGGAACAAATAAAAACCAACTAAAAGAACTCTCAGCAAAAGACTCTCTCCCCAGATTACAAGATGCACACAGAGAGAGAGAGAAGAGAGGAGAAGGAGCTTGAATGCTTCAGTGCTTCAGATGCTTGAACACTTCTTCTTGGGCTCAGGCTCTTTCTCTCTTTTTCTTTGAGTGTATTTGGAGTTCAGGTTCCTCACTGGTTGTACACTCATTCAAAAGATCTTCAGGAAAGCTCTCATCATCTTCAGCCTTGCTTCTTCTTTTATATGAGCAGTGTGAATAAATCCGTTGGAGTTCTAGCCGTTGCTCATCTTCTCTTCTTCTGATAATTTGTGGTCTACGAGGTCTGCAAGCATAGAAAAAGGTGTTTAGATAAAAGAGTGTTTCTGTCAAAAAGGCTCATACCTTTATGTTCCTGATGCCACCCAGAAGTGGTAAGTAATCCCCTTTTTTTGGCAGGAAAGAAAAGATTTAGAGAGATAAGCAAAAAGATCTCCTGTCAGAAAGATAGAGGATTACACAAATCAAGAATATTGACTTTTTCACTAGATGCCAAAAAATATTTTGGAATGTAAAGGAAATCTATGTTTGAACAGGATCCATGAAGAAATTGTTATGAGCATGACTTATGAAATCGTTATGAGAAGAAACGTTGCTCATCTGTAAACAAATCGTTGAACAAATTGATGTGATCATTTATGAAAACGTTATGCAAGCAAATCGTTATGATCACTTATGAAGAAATCGATGTGATCACTTATGAAATCGTTAAGGCATCGATTTCTTAGCAAGTCGTTGCGCTTACAGAAGAAATCGTTGCGCACACTTGTGAAATCGTTATGGCATCGATTTCTTAGCAAATAGTTGCGCTTACAGAAGAAATCGTTGCGCACACTTATGAAATCGTTATGGCATCGATTTCTTAGCAAATTGTTGCGCTTACATAAGAAACGTTGCGAAACACGTATGAAATCGTTATGGCATCGATTTCTTAGCAAATCGTTGTGCTTACATAAGAAATCGTTGCGAACACTTATGAAATCGTTATGGCATCGATTTCTTAGCAAATCGTTGCGCTTATAACTTTGGCACTTTAAACAGAAATCGATGTATATGAGTTAGACATCGACTTTATCATTTTAGTGCGACATATTGCATCAATGTGAGACTCAGCATTTTGCTATGAGATTGATGCGACACAGATGAAACAAAATATTCAATTTAAGTTACATCATAAATTTTATTATCACCAAAATACAAGAGCAAATAGAGAGTGGTTCAACAGGAGAGAGGCAGCTTTGGGACCAGAGTTAGTACAGCAGTGTGCAGATACAGTCAGACTGGTCAGGCAGAGGCTACAGACAGCGCAGAGTCAGCAAAAGAGTTATGCAGACAGCCACAGGAGACCGTTACAGTCAGTGTTGGTGACCTGTTTTCTTGCGGGTCTCGCCGACCAGGGTGTCATGAGGTTCGGAAAGAAGGGGAAGCTCAGTCCCAGGTATATTGGGCCCTTCCCTATCTCAGAGAGAGTCGGCGAGGTGGCGTACAGGTTGAGTCTTCCGACAGAGCTGGCAGGTGTGCACAGGTTTCCACGTTTCGCAGCTCAGGGAGTACGTCGCAAATCCTTCGCACGTGTTGGACTACTCACTGCTGGAGGTAGCGCCAGACTTGTTAGTGCCAGAGTACTGGTCAGAGTTGTCGACCGCAGAGTTCAGCAGTTGCGTCGGAAGCAGATTCCTCTGGTGAAGGGTTTGGCAGAACCACGTTGGTGGCGAGGCCACCTAGGAGCGCGAGGATGAGATGTTGGAGCAGTTTCCCTATTGTTTGATTGTTGGTATGTTACTTCTCCTCGTACTGCTTTCCGGTTTGAGACGGGTTGTTTCATTTCGAGGACGAAATGTCTTAAGGTGGGTGGGATGTAAGACACGACCCCCTTGGGCCCTTTGGCCCCGCCCTCAGGGTCGCGCCAGGCACCCTGGCCGTGACGTGGTCGCGCCAGAGCGGTCTGCCGCGACAATGTCGGGTCGCGCCGCACCCGGCCGCCGCGATCTTGTCGCGACGGGGGTTGCCGTCGCGTCCTCGTTGTGGCGTCTGACAGGGTCGCGACTGCTTTTCTGATAGACGTGACCGGTGTCTTTCTGTCAGAACAGCTTTGTCAGGTGTCAGACACGTGCAGCGTTGATGCAGCCTGTCTGGGCGTCGCGACTGGCTAGTCTTCGAGGTTTGACCGCCTTTTGGGGTAGCGTCGGGGCGACCGTCGCGACATGGCCGCGACGCCGAGGAGCATCGCGACACGCTGGTTATCGCGCCGGGTCGGCCCGTCGCGTTCTGGGGGCGTCGGCTTGAAAACCGAAGGCGCGCCCATTCTCCCCCTCTCGCCCTCTCAGCTCCCTTTTTCCCCCTCTCCTTTCCCTCGAGTTTCTCTTGCGGTTTCTTGGCGGATCGTGGTGCTTGAGGCGTCCGTGCTGAGGTGGTGTCATCCCGCTCGTGCAGGGGACGTGTTCATGTCGTTTGGAGTGAGGAGGAGACGTTCATCCTACAAGGAGGCCCTAACGGGTTCGTTCTTCATGTGGAGGTAGGTCTTGATCCTCTCACCCTAAGCATGCTCCCTTCCCCTCTAAGCGTGGTTCTCTATGGTTTGGGGCTTGGGAGTGTGAGAACTTCATGCGAGGTTGAGTGAGTTTTCCCTCCGAGCGTAGATCCTTAAATCATGTGTGTGGGGTTGTATGGGTGGGTTGCATGATTTACAGCTTTTCTTAAATGTTAAGCATGCTCCCCTCCCCCTGTGGATGCTTGTTTGGTGTTTTTGGGGTGGTCTCCGGAGGGGAAGCGCTCCGGAAACCCCTTGCTGAAGACGCGACCATTCTGGAGGTCGCGATCTTGTCGCGATGGCCTTGCCGGTCGTGATAGGATCGCGACGCTCTTGAGCATCGCGACCTTGTCGCGATGGCTACGGCCGCGCGACAGCGTCGCGACAGGTTAGGGCGTCGCGACTTGTCGTGACGGCTCGATACGTCACGACGCCAGCCGTGAGACAGGTTTTGGTCTCGTTGTTTCGCTTCTCTTTACTGTACCGTGGCATCGGTGCTAGTTCCCTAGTGCGGTCTATGCTAGTCTTTCGCCCGGTGCTCGGCACTTGAGGGCTTGTCCCGTGAGAGAGGTTGTTACTATTGCTGGGACCCCCATCCTCGGGCGCCTTCGAGGGAGGTATCGGGGCGACGAGTGTGCTCGAGTCAGCAGCCCAGCAGGCGGACTCCGGAGCTCAGGGGAAAACGATGGTTTGGACGGTGACGTTGAGTCGTTTACAGAGCTCTCTTGGCTAGGCCTGGGACACCGAGGACGACTGGAGTTCTACCGGTGCAGGTTAGCCAGTCCTTTCTCACTGCCTCGCTCTTTGCGGCCCCGGAACGCTTAGAGAGGCCAGGCGTGGGACCGTAGTCCGGCAGACTACGGCGATTGTTGTTGTGTTACTTTGTGTCCTACCTCGCTCTGACGAGATGTGAGGGTCAGGACCCGGGTCGAGGATAAGACGTCGGGGACGCACCTAACCTTGACTAGTGGTAGTGTTTCCGTAGCTAGTGTTCCTTGTCAGGCGGAGTTCCCTCCGTCTGTGTTTACTAGCCGTGTGGTGGTCACGATGAGCAGTTGCACGGAGTTTTCGACCGTGTGCACTTCCGTACCATGCTAGTGGTAGTTCGCTTCCGCACTTCCGTTTGTAGGTAGAAGATAAAACTACTGTCATTTGTTTTATATTCATATTCTCCTGCCTATTAGAGCCAGTAGGAGATTGGTAGTCCCTACTGAGTTTCTGTTGTGAAGCTCATCCCTCCTTTTCCCAGGTGAGACTTCTCAACAGCGGCAGGGCGCGCGCGCCGGGCGGGGGAGACGGGGCGGTAGTCGGAGTCCTCGTAGCTAGCAGTGGCTCCCCTGTTTCAGTGTACGTCACCGGGGTATGTCCCTAAGGGACTTGTTCTTCCCTGCCTTCTACTTGTACTAGCGTGCGTGCGTTGGGGGAGTTACTAGAGCGGTACACAGCGATCTTGCTCTTTTCTGTTTCCGCCTGTACGCTTCTAGTTAGCAGTTGACGTTTACTTCCATTACATATCCTATTAGATGCATATTATAGCCCTTCCGGGTCTTCGGATCCGTGGGTGGCGACCGCGAAAATCGGGTCCTCGGCGTGGGCCGAGGGTCGGGGTTCTCGGGTCGTTACAAAGGAAATCTCTAAATTTTAGCTCAATAGAACACTTGAAATAGTCTCAATTTAAAATATCATTAAAAAAAGAATGATAAAGGCATGTAGAACAAGAAGAAAACAATCTTCATGAAATAATACAAGTAATTCAACACAAAGATTGTGATATTATCATAATTTGACTTTGCTGAAAGGTAATACCCTAATTCTAGAAGCTTAAAACTCGAAAAACTGAAAAATCTCCTTAATTTTCTCCTCTGGTGCTTGAAGAATTGCTCCCGTACAAGCAGTGGAAAAAAGGAAGTCTCGAGGGTCACTTATTTATAGAAACATTTACAGAGTCTAGGTCTGTTAGAAGTTATCTGAGGTGGTTGGTTGCCAACACATCACCGTGGATGAGAGGCATAAATTTTAAGGTGACTTTTTCTTTTTAACAAGGGTTAATGTCTCTTGATAATGAAATAAGGGGATTGAAGGTAAGCTATCCATGTATAGGTTATACATATTATCTTCAGTTTGGAATGGTTTAATCAGAGATAGTTATCAAAGATAAGGGAGATTATTTTAAGGGAAAGACTTGTTGCAAACCGCCAACTGGCGGTTTGCAACAACTCAGCTCCCCATTAGGGGAGCTGAGGTCATGGGGGTGGGCCAACCCCTAGGTTGTGCCCACCCCAATGGGTGGTGTTTGCATCCACCGTGGATGCAAACTACCACCCCGGTTTGCACCAAGCGGTGCTCTATTTTTAATGTTCTGCGATGTGACAGAGTTACATCTTTTTATCCCTAGTTTGACACCATATTATCCATGTATAAGAGGAGATGCACGATTTTCTAGAGTGATAGTATAGTATTAATGAGCTATCTCTAGGGAGTGATATCTATCTCCTCCCTTAACACTCGTATATAAAATTATCACCCTAAGGTATTTTTAAATCGGTTTCCAAAATGAGAAAAAAAACTTATCACTGGGGGGGGGGGGGGGGGAGTCCCCCTATCCGGTTCAAACACAACTATATTAACCAATGGTTACTTTACACTTATCTTTGGGTTGATGGTTCCTGCTACCCAAGAATGATTCTTATATAACTTAAAGACCCAAAGAGTCAATTCTCATCTTAATAATTATTCATGTTTCATTCTTCCTTCCCACTTTAATATTGTGTTTTTATCCTTTTATATTTGTTTTAATATTTAGAGGTGATAAAACAACCACACCAACAATGAGGAGATGCCATCACATTTCACTCGGGAGATCCTAGAGGCCCCTCTACCTCCCAGGATTCAAATCCCCATGGTGATGTATACGATTTCTTGGGTGCTTGACCGACCACTATGACAATTTTGAGACACTCATGATGCTACAGTGTGCCTCCAACACTATCACGTGTCAGGCCTTTGCCGCCACTTTGGTGCAAAGTGCCCAAGTTTGGTTTGAAGTCTTTCACTGGCTACATCACCAACTTTGACAATGGGGTAAGCTTTTCAAGGAGAGTTTTGCCGGAAGCAAATCACCAAGGATTGTCTCCTCAGGCTTTCCCCCTGGTCAACCATGGAGGATGAAGAACCAAAAAAATAAGAAAAGTAGGGGACAAACGAGGAACCCCAATACTTGGAAGACTAGAGGGAAAAGAAAACAAAGATGACGATCCAACAAGAGAAAAAAGACCCAAAAGTCGAAGCTTTAGGAGAAGCAAAGGATGGTACATGAATGAGAGTCTTTGTGAGTCATGGGAGGACTCACCAATCAAGAGCTCCAGAGCAGAAGAAAGTAGAAATGAGGATGCTGGAGTTAGTTGCTGAGGAAAAGTGGGAACATAAGCAGCAGAAGGAAAAGCTAAAGCAATAGGAATGCATAGAGTAGCATGAATAAAAAGAAAGTGTGTAGAAACCTTAAAAGATGAACAAATTCAAGGGATTTTCAAAAATCTCACCTCCTCGAACATTGAAAAGCCTATACGAGAATCGAGGAGAAGTAGAGATCGCAATCAAGATATGCAATTACTGTGCATAAGCCCCGAAAAGTGTGATGATTATGAAAGTGTCTACGTGGCAAGGTTGCAATGAATCTATGAAGGAAAATGTGACAGTAGATGTCATCCTTTGTATTTTAGCATATTAGCACCGAGTCTCCAAAGCCAATGTAAGGCCCTAGTTTTATGTGCATTTATGACTTGTTGTTTGTTTTAATACTGGTCGAATTTCTTCTCAACGTCAACACCTCGTGACGTTAACAGATGGTTGAAGGCATGCTATGTGTTGTTTACTATCAGACTGAGGATCTGACGTCAAAATCGATTGACGTCTACTTCATGTAGACGACAACAAAATGGACGTCAACTTCTCCAGTTGCGTTTGGGTTTTTTTCCCTGAAACCGTCTCGATTTCTCATGGATAAACATGGAAACCCCACGTCGAGTTGGATTCTCTTTCCTATGATGACCACGACCTAAACCCCTATAAAACTAAGTCATCTCTGCAAAGAGATGACTTTTGCTCAGCTAGGGTTATTGGGTTTCGGAGAGGAGGAAAAGAGAGGGGTGTTGAGGTGATAGATCCGGCGAACTAGAAGTGCACCGACATTTTCTGCAAGAGGGAGGCCCTCCAGAATGTGGGGAAGCTCTCGTCGTTGGAAGATCGTCTGCTAAGTCGTGGAGGTCGAATCAAGTTAGGAGAGGTCACCTCTTTGGCTTGGCCGAGGAGGGCTTCATCACCCTAATTCGATCTTCAGGGAGTTTTCTAGAGGTAAATAACATAGGGGTTCACCCCTATGCCTATCACCTAGGGTTTTACAAATTTAAAGATTTTTGTCTCGTGTCCTGGACCCTCAAATTCCTTTTATTGGTTTCGGTGTACACTTTCTGCAGATAGGAGGTTGATAGAAACATCTTGCCGTCAAGTTTCTATGTTGACAGCAATCGATCATACTGTTAATCACCCTTGATGACAATTCCCTTGTCGTTAAGTTTTTCAAATTTTCCATAAATGTGTTTTAACATAGTGATGTGTGATCTTTCGGAGATTTCGAATGTGTGCATGGGTTTTGGAATCTTTGTCTTGTCAGGTACATTTAGTAGATTGATTCACGAATTTTTTATATTTTTCTTATCTATTTGTAAATTTTATAAATTCTATCATGAGTAAATGAGCATACATATTAGGTTTAAATCAGATAAATAAGGTGTGACTTATTATTGTATTAGTATTTTTCTATGAACCTAGGGTTCCTGTGTACATGTTTCAGAATAGATAGAGTCGTCAGTTTCCGTCTACCATGTTTAAATAAATTATCTTGTTATTTGCCAAAAATATGTTTTAAATGTTAAAATAGATATACTATCGTGAAATTCTAAAAAATAGACATCTAACATACTTATGTATTGTTGGACCAAGCCCCTTAACGTTGCACCAAAAGCTCGAGCTGGTAGTGAAGGCGGTAGTATCAAATCTTAAGGCGGAAGCGCAAAGCACCACGTCAACACTGTGGTCGGCATGAGGGGCTTCGCACAGGGTTTTACCTCTGCGGCGGGTTGGATGCCAGCCGATGTCACTATGCTGCCCCATAACAGCATAGTGGCAGCGATTCCCTAAGGGAGTCGATGGCAGTTAACCAACAAACTCCCCCTAGTGGCACCGGGGGAATCGAACCCGCAACCTCGCTCTGATACCACTTGTTGGACCAAGCCCCTTACCGTTGCACTAAAAGTTCGAGCTGGTAGTGAAGGCGGTAGCCAAATCTTTAAGGCGGAAGCGCAAAGCACAACGTCAACGCTGTGGTCGGCATGAGGGGCTTCGCACAGGGTTTTACCTCTGCGGCGGGTTGGATTGCCAGCCCCGATGTCACTATGCTGCCCCATAACAACATAGTGGCAGCGATTCCCTAAGGGAGTCGATGGCAGTTAACCAACATGTATAAGATCTGTGATTAAAAGTTGGAGTGTCTAACACCTGGACACTATTTTCAGTTATAAGTCATTAATGACCATGTTAAGCATGATTAACTAAAGTAGTATTTTCTGGTGATTAGTACCATGATTAGGGTCTGTTAAGCATGTGTTAACATTGTTAAATAGTAATGACTACTCTATAATTTGAAATATTTGTGGGTCCTAAAGCATGTGAATAGACCATTAAAATGCATATAGAATTGTGTTTAACATGTGATAGTAGATTAAGTGATATTATGTGCCGAAATTGACACTACTACCATAGAAGACTGTGGGTCGTACTGTAGAAAAGTCCCTAGGGAAGGCTCAATGTGTTGTGATATCCTGTGGGCATCAGGATGAAATCCTGGAGGTGGACAAGCACCACTGTTAGGGTGAAGAGTGATTCTCTCGGTTCTGTGCAGTTACCAAGATTAGTCACTAGATTGCCTAGGTGACGGGTATGTGATATGTGTGTGTGATGTGTCCTCCTTTATGGTGTGGTTCGGACTATGTGTCACGGTTAAAAAGATGTGTAAAGGTGGGAATAAGTGTGAATGTGCAAAGTGAATATGTGAAAGTGATGTGTTAATATGCTGCTTCAACGTGTAAGAATGTGAAACCATGTGATAAGTTACTTTTATGTTAAAACAACAAGTAAAAGGTGAGAATACGTGACACAGGAACATATTGAATGTGTTAGAGATCATGCTATATCCCTAGTAGATATGTGCTTAATCTCATGATTAGAAACTTGGAGATGTGTTATCCTGTGAATTATGTGAGGCATCTTGTGTTTTATGAAATCCATGTGTAATTAGCATGTTAGAAATTATTCATTTAACATTTGCTAGCTACATGAATCATGTGATAAATTGTTCTATATGTTATACTTATGTAGAAGAATGTGATAAGTGTTTGGATGTAACTAATAGGTTGCTTGCTGAGTTTTTGTGAAGACTCATCCTTGTTTAAACATACAGATGAGGCTGATATTCTAGAAATCGAGGAGATAGCGAGGAGCAACTCCAAACGAGAGGAGTAGCTGAGATTTAGAGAGGGCTAATCACATAGCTTGTACTTTTTTCTTTTACTTAGTACATGAGACGATGTTGTGATATGGACTTATGGACTTGTTCATTGTGGACTTGGTATTTATTTGCTACTATATAGACTGTGGGATGTGTGTGGTAATGATGAAATAGAGTTACTTTCATTTCGTTGTACTTTTCTTTGTTATTTGTGTAAATCTCTACCTATTGTGTTGTGCTGGGTACATGTCTAACTGTGACGACACACTTTATATCTATGTAGATGGTATAATCGTACTTATATAAAGGGTGTCGTTATAGCCAATGTCTCTCGAAGCCCACAAAGTGACACACTACCATGGATAGGGCATCGAGCGGTTTGTAAACTAAGAGACCTACTCACCCTCTATCTCTATACATACTCTCCGAGCTAAATTCTTTAGTTCAAGAGTAGGGAGAGCAAGTGGAGACAGAAAATCTCAGCTCTTGCTCAATCCATAGGGCCCACTAATATGCTCAGACCAATAGGCAAAAGTCTAATTATAGGAGCCCACCTACCAAAGCCCAATTATCAAACAGGGACCCACAGCGCCACAAACACCTGATCCACTATTCCTAAGGAAGGGCCCTTATCTTGGTGCGAAAGCTAGGAGGATAAATTGAGACGACAATGTAGCTCCTGAGCAAATCTCTTGGCATGTGCTAAGATAGAAAGTTAACTCGATCCACACTTCACACCTTATCCCGAAAGATCTTAGACTAGTAGATATTATTCCGATAATCTATAGTCTAGAGGGTAATTAGTCCGA
The DNA here is from genome assembly GCA_014218235.1 of Colocasia esculenta. NCBI lineage: Eukaryota > Viridiplantae > Streptophyta > Magnoliopsida > Alismatales > Araceae > Colocasia > Colocasia esculenta. Next base: position 5,558 of record JACBKR010004588.1, on the reverse strand, counting down.
TAGGTCCTTGTCTTAACCCAATAGACATTATCCCGATAGTCTATAGCCCAGAGGATACTTGGTCCAGTAGATACTTGAGCCGACAAATCTTAGCTCGAGGAAGTGAAGTAGCAGACACTCTTGTCTAATATGAAGGTCAATGTATCCCTCGTGAACGATGATCACCCAGGGATAATAAACATCATAAAAAGGATAATGATGAGCTGACCACAATTGGCACAGTTAATAGCCACAATCCTTGCAATGGGTATAAAAGCCCATGATGGGCACTATAATGGCACCAATTCTATGTTGAAACTATCCTACAGTTATGCCACGACTCTGCCATAATTGCAGCCACAATAGGACTGTGGAGATAGGGGTGTTTAAAATATGGTTCAACCCGAAGAACTGAACCGACTGGTTCAGTTTGGGTTGAAGGACCCGTGGTTCGGTTCGATTTTCTGTTGTGAAACTGAATATATATTAAATTATATTTATTAATAAATAATATCACAAAGAAAATTGTAGCCCAGTGGACATAGTTATCCTCCTAATGAGAGGTCCTGAGTTCGAAACTTAAGATTGCCTCTTAAACACAGGTTTTTCTTTTCAGTTTGAACCCAAACCGGTTCTGTTCAGTTCGCCCAAAAATTTGGGTTGAACTCGACCGAACCGGACCGTGAACAAACTTAGTTGGAGAAGACTTGATCACCACAATAATCTCAGAGGACTCCCTTCAGAAGAGATATGTTATGCAAGGATCTATACCTATATTACTGTGGAGAGCGATCCCGAGACACTCATCCCCTCGCTCTAGTTTTTATCTTAATTTGACTTAGGCAACGTTTGGAGACGAGTTTGAAAATTTTTTAAATTTTAAAATCTTTGACAAGACTTACGGCATTCCCAAATGTTCTTCCGTCACCCCCAACTTGAGTGGACAGCGATTTTCGCAATAGGAGAGAGATAGAGAGAACAGTTATTCTCTCTCCCTTGCGCGGCGAAGTGAGTTCGTAGTCGCTTCCGAAATATTTTTGGATGGAATGAGAGAGAGATAGATAAAAGGTTGCCGCGGATGTTTTTTTTTTTTTCATTTTCTTCACCTTTTGCACACATCGTCTCCCGCACCACATGAGGCGTGGGCGACTAGGCCAAAAGTGCCCCATCCATGTCACGGTGCAGTGAAAACCGATTTTTTTTTCCACTTTTTGAAAACCGTCCCAAACCCACCTCTAGACATTAGAGAATTTTCCCTTGAATCACCACCCCAAGGCCCCCTGATCTTTCTATCCCTTTTGCAGATCTCAGTTCTGATATCTAGGATCGCCGTCTCATTTTTCAAATCCCAAGATTATCCAAATGACTAACTTCGCATCTACTCCATTAAAAAAACCATACATACGTGAAAAAAAAATGGATGCATGTTGTGTGTTCGGAACAACGAAAAGAAGATGCATGTGCATGATCATCGCATGAATCGATGAAACGTTTTAGGGAGAGGTTTTGCATTCTCATAATTTCTCGGAAAAAAAAAAAAAATAAAAAAAATCTCAAAGCACAAACTCATATGAAATACTTGTTGAATTATAACCATCTGCTCGAAATTTTTCCAGGAAAATCTCATGTAAATGAGACCACACGTCTGCAGTATGACAAGAACAAAGACAGCACATGAGAGGAAATCCACTCCTCGAGGAAAACATTTTTTTATAAAAGAACATGAAGCACTTCAACATTTGTGGAAAGAAAATCCTAATTGCCTTGTTTCAAAAATGTGTGAAAGATAATTTGGAAAACACAATCTTGGAGAAATTGGAGACTCTGAACCCCTCCTCTCCCTCGCCCAACAGGTAGGAATCCTCAATCCTCTGGAATATGGAGTTCTTCACATGCAGATGATTCTACAAGAGGTTCACATGCAGAGAGAGAACTGAAAAGAGAACACACGCATACACAAGGCATATGCCGCTTCACTAGCTGAAGAAATCTTGAATTCTTAAAAGTGTTTCCATAGAATACCAGCTTTCCAACTACATGATTGAATACAACACACATGTAATCCGCTCCCCATTATCTTTCCTCACTATCAATCTTTTGGGAAAAACACTACCGCTACCTGTTCATGAAACTGTACAAAGCATGGGCAAGTTTAACAGCCCTTCGAAGTTGAAGGTTTTCCTTTTTCCCTTTGTTCCATACCAATCTCGGTTTCCAAAGCAATGAACTCCCACTGAGACAATCCCAAATCTCCGTCCACTATTAACAAGAACTGCCAGGATGCTGGCAACAGATGGCGAATAGGTGAACATCATAGACTAAATGAGATAGTCCAGGTTAGAGAAGCCAGAGATCATAGCTCCATCAGCTTCCGCAAAGCTTTCCAGTATCTCATGGATGAAGGATTTATATGTATCGCTCGGAGGACCCATCTCTCCGGAGTTTGAGATGACTCTACTCCGGAGTAGCCTCTGGACCAACGTCCGGCAATGAAATGCATCTGAAAGTACAATTCAGCAGGCCTCACGTCTGCAAAGGAAGTGAGGCAGATGGTTAATAGCATAGAACTAATAGTCTCCTGTCCCCACTTGGGGGCAAAAGAAAAGACTACCAGTATTAACAACTCTCAGAAGATGTTTAACCGGAAACTGAACCTGCTGGCCAGGAAAACCACTCAGAACGAATATTTTCTCGCCACTGATCGTTGGCACCTGAGCTTCCCACAGCTTGAGCCAATAAAGACGAGATAATAGGTAAAGGGGCGGGTGAGGTCTCCCGAGCCTTGTTCAGACTGTCAACAGCCAGTGACAAAAAATGAGAACCTGCTCCTTGCCTTGCAAGCTCCATACAGATGGCACTGTAACCCAGTTAAGCATGTACATTAGAAGAATCAATATAATAAAAGGAAAATTTTGCTTTTCCTTTACCAGCGTTCAGAACCACTTAAAGTTTCAAGGATTGTGCATATGCGCACAATGGGAACTTGAACAAGCCTAAATGTTCCTCTCTCCAAGATCAACCAATATGAATAGGGGAAGAGGTCCTTTTTGAACAAAAACAGCATGACAATGTACAGTCAAATGCTATCTGGCCTGAACCCAGAGTAAGTATTAGAATACCATGGCAGGGAAGCAGATCGGCTGTCCTATCAGGATGACCTTTAGAGTGAGATGGGTCGGACCCAAGTGAATCTCTCCAACTATCTCCACACTTCTCAAAGCATGTCACTCATCTGGGTGTTGGGTGTTGGCCACTCGAAGGATAAGGTCGTTTCAGAAGTTAAGTTATCATGGGAGATCAGCCTATCCATTCCCTTATGGCAGACAGTGCTAAGTCTAGGAATCTCATTTTTAAAGATCTTGTATCTCAACCCTACACTAACATCAAACCTGGGAAAAGGACACAGTTTGATCCAGCAGAAAGCATTCCTTGTCTGATGTATAAATAATAAATCAAGATCACAGACTTCAGAATTGCTTACCATGGCAAAGGAGGAGGCAACTATCAACATGTCCCATTGAACAGGCATGCGTTAAAGCTTCTTCTGCATGGAAAAGATCCTCATTCCATACAAAGCTCTGAGAGCACAGTAAATCAAAAACAGCTGTCCACATGTTCCGAGACAGTTCATTCTCTTTCAAGCATGCTGCGAAGTTCAAATCAATAGCACCATAATTAGTTTGCAATTGGTACTTAGATTCAAGATATTTGAGGGATATCCAGCCAATCTCATGACAAGTTCTGTGTTGCAAGCATTTCATATATTCCTTCGAAGGTTTTGCCAATCCTCTAGTGCTGCATATCCCCTACATAGTTGCAAATGCGCAAGGAAGCGCCCATCATCATGAATTGGAAGTTCTGATGCCTTATTGGCTTGACTGATACAACCAGGGTAATCTCCAGACTGCAAATAGATCTCTGAATCACAAAGTAGAAGCTGGAACTTTTGATAAAGGTAAAGCTGAGCTTCTGTTGAATAGATATTTTCAGATAAGGCAGAAGAGATCAGACGTTTGAGAGTAGCACAAAGATTCTGAGGAAACTTCTCTTCGCGGGCCTTCTGGAAAAAGCAAAGTATAAGCAAGTATCGGGCTTTGCAGTTCCAGGGCTCCTCGCGATACCATCTGCACAGGTGGTAGCACAATTGTCAGCTTGCATTACCTTTCGCTTGCCCTTTCCTGAAGGATGAAATAACTAGATTGAAAAGGAGAGGAAAAAAAATGACTCAAGCAAAGGGAGAGGGATGAAAGACTTTGGGAGAGGAAGAAAGCCAGTTGAATGGCTGGATTAGTTAGAAATTGTACTCCTGCAATTGACGTAGTCTCTTTGCCTCTGGCAAAAACTGGCCTTCACAAGTTGGGAAGGAAATCCCTAGTCCTCCAGGACCGCTACTATAGCAGGCAACAGAAGCAGAACCAAGTATCTCGCATGTTGATTTTGAATCTTTCATAACAGCAGACCTCCCAGCTATTGGTACACATCTAGTTGCAATATGAGAAGCCATCCAATCTTTACTACATAACAGGAGTGAACCGAGTTGCTTCCTGTCATGATAAAATTCAATTTGGATAGGGGAAAGTTAAGAAACTCAAAGCATGCTCTGGGATTGAAAAATCAAGCTACAATAAAATTGTCAAAAATAATAATCAGCAGAGAATACAGCTAAAAAGACTGATAATAGGGAACCATGTTGGGTCACCCCCGGGTATTTGAGTCTATATCGGTTTTTGGGCTTTTAATATCTTTGGGCCAGATTTGTGTATGTTATAAAGGTCCAATAGCTCATACTTAGTATAAGAGTCATTTCTTAAGTCCCTTTGTTATCATGGGATTTGGGTAGAGAGGCCCATTAAGAAGTCTTAGTGTGTTTTAGTCATTTTAACTGGAACCCAAAGACTCGAGCAAGCTTTAGTCATGCAAGGGTAGTCCAAGAGTCGAGTCATGCAAGAGTAGTCCAAGAGTCGAGCTAGCTTCAATCATGCAAGTGGAGTTCAAGAATTAGGTTAGCTATAGCCCTATAAATATGATGTACTTGTACTTTTGAAGGATATACGAGATATTGAAAGTTGTCAAACTCTTTGAGTTCCTGTGAAGGAATCCTCACATGAAGGGATTCCTACACCTGAGAAGGGTGGGGGTGAGAAGTCCCAACGTCATCGACCGAACGAGTGAGAAGCTCTAGGTCAGCGATGCCACCGGCCGAGAGGTGATCGCCCATGGAAGGCAGAAATGGATTGACCCAGGAATCGGCCTGGGGATCCTCAGGAAGTCTGGCCAATCCTGGATCAGCCAGATTAAAAAATAGTTTTATTTTTAAAAAAAAAAATCAGAGAAAATCAGAAGAAAAAAATCATAAAAATCAGAAGAAAAAAATAAGGAAAATTGTCTTCATATTTACATATATACTTATGATATATGTAATCATACTCATAAATTTACCCATTAATATATATGCATACACAATATATATGTAATCATACACTATATACATATCATATTAATGTATAAACATAATTAATATGTATCAACCATATATTAATGTGTGTGTATTAATGTACATACAATCATATATTAATGTA
>JACBKR010004587.1:0-23003 GCA_014218235.1 Colocasia esculenta | reverse complement strand
TTGTTCTAGAGTTCTTGGTGAAGAAAACTTGTGGAAAATTTGAAGTTCAGCACATAAATCAGAAAAGGATTGGTTTTCAAATTCTCCCCCATGATCAGTCAAAATATTTTTGATTTTATATGAATAATTTGTTAGGGCAGTGGTACAGAATTTCCTGAATTCAAGGCAAGTATCACTTTTATGGGACAAGAAAATGACCCAAGTAAATCTAGTAAAATCATCAATGATTACAAACCCATATCTCTTGCCACTTAGACTTAGAATTATTGTTGGGCCAAAAAGATCCATATGAAGTAGTTCTAGTGGCCTAGATGTGAGTACCTCATTGAAATTCTTAAAAGATTTCCTGGTTGTTTACCTTGGGCACAGATCCCACAAACTTGATTTTCAACATTTAGAAAGGATTCAGGAAGACCCTTAACCAGATTCAGCCTTAACAAATATTCAAAGTTCTAAAACTTGCATGGCCAAGTCTTTTGTGCCAAGTCCATGCAATTTCATCTTATTTGCAACAAAACAGAGATTTTCAAAAAGTTTTTATTAAGGTCAATCATATAAACATTGTTTTCCCTTTTTCCAAAAAATTAATTTTATCAGTTGATGAATCAATTATTTGCAAAAATCAGATTCAAACACAACTTTGTGACCTTTGTCACATAGTTGGCTGATACTGAGCAAGTTGTAATCAAGACCATCAACTAATAAAACACTATCAACAGAGTTTGAGGAAGTTTGACCAACCTTTCCAGATCCAATGATCTTTCCTTTATTTTTACCTCCAAATGTTACTGACCTCCCTCCTTCTCTAGCAGGAAAGAAAATTTAGCTCTATCTCCAGTCATGTGTCGTGAACACCCACTGTCAAGGAACCACACATTTGAATTGGGTGCACGACCTTCCTGCAAAACATTTAGTGGAGAGAATATTTTGGTACCCAAACAGAGTTGGGACCATCAGAAAGTTTGGACAACATTACCAAATCTTTTCTCACCCAAATTGACTTGTTTGGATTTTGGTTTTATGACATTGGTGTTCTCTGACTTTTTCATTTTCTTCTTTTTCTTTAGGAATGAAAACACTAGTATTTTTGTTTTTGGTAGGAGGGGTGTTTTTCATTTGAGTATGAGAATTCAGATGAGGAGGTGGAATCCAAGGATTTTGTTGGTACATCAAAAAGTTTGGATAGAAAAATTGAGGATGATACCAACATGGGTTGTTATACCATTGGCTCCAAGAATTGGTCCAATCAGCTTGATATGTTGTCTTGGAGGTCCAAGGCTCTTCATTAATGACTTCCTTTGAATTTTTCTTATTTTTCATATTTTTATTTGAATTTTTTATTTTGTGGTTTTTCTTGGTTGATGTTGAGCAGGTCGACCTCTCTTCGACTGGTGTCGACACTACAGCCACAGAAGCCTTTTTCTTATGGACTAGTGTCGACCTGTCAGGAGATTGTGTCGACCTGGTTGCCTTGACTTTGTTCTGAGTTTTTGGACTTTTTTGTGTTTTGCTTGATTTTTGTTTGACTTTTGTATATTCAAGACTAGGGCCCTTAACAAATTTGATTAGTGGTGCTTTATCCTTCTTTTCACTGGATTTGTCTTTCTTAGATTTTTGCTTATCAAACCCTAGTCCATGAGAGATTGATTTCATATTTGTTCCCAACAAGGCCTCCAAATTATCTTTGCCATTTGTGAATGTTTCAATGACTTCATCTTTTTGTCTTAGCTGGTTTTCTAAAATTTTGATTTCTTCAATCTTTTGTTGTTTATCTTGATTTTCTTTTTCCAGCTTTTCAGATAAGTCTTTGAATTCATGGTGGCCTTTTGAGAGGCTAGCTTAAGTTCATCAATCAGATTCAAAAGATTTCTTTTTCTTCATTCAATTCTATCACTTCATTTTCTAGTTCACAAATTCTTTTGTTGAAGTTTTGATTGTGCAAGATGTTTTCAACTTTCCTTTTAATGTGTTTATTTTCTTTTCTCATTTCAGAATATTTTTCAACAAGTTCTGCATAAGCATCGTGTCAATCTTCAACAGAATAATCTTCAAAAGAGGTGCTTACCTTTCCATCTGAGCTGTTTGCCATGAAGCAATTCTCCTCACTTCCAGAGCTTGAGGATTTTTCTTCTTCTTCATTTTCACTTGTGTCCTCATCAGACCAAGTGTCTACCATGGCCTTCGACTTCTTGAATTTGTGAATTTTCTTGTGCTTCTCCTTCTTGTTCTCAAGACATTCTCCCTTCATATGTCCTGGCTTGTTGCACCTGTAGCAGATGACAATATCGTCAGATTTTTTATTCTTGTTAGAGTTTGCATTAGAAAAGGATGTGTTTCTTTTACCTGAAGAGTATTTCTTTTTACCAGAAAATTTTCCTTTTCTATATTTCAAGAATTTTCTGAATTGCCTGGTCATGAGGGCAATTTCATCCTCATTTGACTCAGACTCATCAGAACTGGTTTTATCCTGACTTTTGTCCTTGTTACTAGATGAGGCCTTTAATGCTACTGGCTTGGTTTTGATTATGTGTTCCTCATTTCTCTTTAGATTAATTTCATATGTCATTAAGGATCCTATCAACTCATCCAAAGAAATTTTGGACAAGTCTTTAGAATCTTCAATGACAGTGGCCTTGGTGTGCCATATTGAAGAGAGAGAACCAAGGATTTTTCTTACCAAGTCAGCATCCGTATACTCCTTACCTAAGGCCTTCAGTCCATTGACTATGATCATAAACCTGGCAAACATTTCAGAGATTGTCTCGTTAGATTTCATCATGAACAACTCATATTCAGAGACAAATATGTTAGCCTTGGTTTCTTTAACTTGAGATGTCCCCTCATAGAGTACCTCAAGTTTATCCCACATCTCTTTGGCAGATTTGCACATAGAGATTCTTGAGTACTCTTTGGGGTGAACAGCACATTGAATCATGTTCATGGCACTATAATTCAATGTAGCTCTTCTTATCTGTTCCCTAGTCTAGGTTTCTTTATCTCCCTGGTTTTCATAGGGTCCTACCTCCACTATCTTCTAGATTTCATAGTTTTGGGCTCTTAGAAACACTTGCATTCTATTTTTCCAATAAGAATAGTCCGTTCCATTAAAGAATGGTGGCCTATTTATGGAATGACCTCAGCTATGAATCCTCTGGAATCCATTTAATTAAACAGATGGTGCAAGGAAGGAAACACTCAGCAAAACAAACAATCAAGCAAACAAGCAACACAGAACACTCAGAAACTACTCAGATGAGATCAGATCAAGTGTTAACCCGCTCTGATACCAATTGAAGGATCGATAAAAGATGTGGACAAGATCTAGAAGGGGGGGGGGTTGAATAGATCTATGCCAACTAATGCGGAAGCTAAACCAATTTGGAAAAACCTTTGAATCAGAGTTAGATTGAAAGCAAATTTCACATATCTAAAGAGAGATTAAGTGAGTTAAACAATTGGAGTGAGTAAACAAGTTGATTAGATAGATCAAATGATCTTATGCATTCATTTAACGAGGAGAAAATTCAAACCACAAAGAGACCAATGCACAGAGATTTTTAGGTGGTTCGGAAATCACACCACGTGACTCCTACATCCACCCCTCACACGCAGTGAGGATCCACTAAACAACTTGGGTTACACACCCCACACTGGAGCCTGAAAACTCCACAAATGAGTTAGACAACTCACACACTACTTGGAGCAAGACTACTCTAGAATCTGAGCAAGACTGCTCAACAACACAACTTGAGTACGACGACTCAAAAACCTGAGCACAAAGGCTCACAACCACTTGCTAGAACAGAAACAACAAGATTCAGATCCTCTAGCAATGATATGATCTATTAAGGCCAATTCAAGGAAATTGGTGCAATGGATTATGCACAATTTCTAGAATAGCCAAGAAGAAACAAGAAAAACTTTAGACTCGAGGTTGACAATTCTTGTTCTTCAAGAAAACTCCCTTGTAGAGGCCGAATTGGAAGAATCTTGATCACTTGAAGTCCCTTGGCCGATGCTCTGCAACTTTGATCTTGGGATCTTCCTTGAGAGCTTCACAATTGCTGGCTTCTACTTGATCTGCTCCTTTGAAGTTGATCCTAGTGCTTCATGCTAATCAATCTTCAAGTCTTGTGCTCGGAGAAGTGTGAATTGGTGTCGGAGCACAGGAGAGAGCAAGAACTGGGAGGTGAGACTCTCTTGCCGCCGCTTGCAAGTTTCTGGAGGCTCTAAAGAGATTCGCTTGGGATGAGTGCCCAATAAGAGGGCATTTATACCCTAAGTATCCGGAAGATACCCTTGGGGTACGTGGGCACATGATCCAAGAATGATCTGACATCTCCCTAGGGTGCCACGTGTCCAAGGGAAAGTTTAAGTCACAAAGATTCTGGAGTGTGTCGACCTGCCCATGAGGTGTGTCGACACACTCTCCCAGACTAGCAAAACAAATCCCTGGAGAGGTCTCTAGTGTCGACCTGAGATGATTCAGTGTCGACCTCATGTCCCAGACAGCAAAACAGCCCTTCTGGAAGGCTCTCTAGTGTCGACCTGATCTCATCTTGTGTCGACCTGCTTTGGCCATCTGAAAATAGGCCTTCTGGGAGAGCCATCTAGTGTCGACCTGCCTGCATTTGGTGTCGACCTGCTTTGGCTATCTGAACAACAGGCCTTCTGGGAAGGCTCTCTAGTGTCGACCTGCTCTGGACTAGTGTTGACCTGAGATGGACTTTTCTTCACAATTCTGCCTTTGTTCTGAACCATTGTGTCGACACCAAGGATGGTTGTGTTGACACTACCTTTGCAGAAAATGTTTGTCCCTGAGAAAATAAACACATAAATCATTAGTTAAATATATTATCATGAATATCAATGATAAATGTGCTTGGAAACATGCTTTTTGAATATTGTAATTTCAGGTGATGTATTTTACATGTTCCAATGGTTATGTATTAAAATCACAACTTGTCATCATCAAAATGTGAGGAGAAATTAATTATATTCACACTCAACCCAACACAACACTGGCATCTGTCCCAATGAGCGCGTCGACTCATGGGTGACAAGAATGAGTTTTGAGTCCATGACTCCAATATCACTGATGTACTTCAAGAACGTATCACAAGAAGGCAATGTGTGTTAATAATGATAGACTGATCGAGAAAGCTCAGGACTATCATGTCAATAGTAATGATTATCGAGAGTGTCATGTCAATAATGATTTAGAGTTCAAGGGAACATTGGGAATATCGAGTCAAGAGTTCAATCTGGAAGCATAACGACACATTTACTTAGATTCTATCTTTAATAACTTGGTTTCATGTGTTTTACTCGATCACTCCGAGAAAGTCAAGATGAGGAGAGAAAGATCTCGTCAAGAATGTCGAGAGAGAAGAGATGCGTGCACACTAACTTCCGGGTACTTCATTGGTACAACCTGCTCGTCGGCCATGTGGGAATCCATGGTCAGAGGAGACTTATGGAGGCCTTGGTCAAGGTTCACTAGTCCGGCATAAGGAATATCCGACGGAGAGTTCACCACAAGCCAAGAAGGGCTTTCTTATTGTGCTAGAGTGCGTGTGCATGGCGCGCGTGAGAATCGCTCAAGTGCATGTATGAGAATCTGATTATGGAAACTTCGTTTATAGAAACTCCATTTATGGCAAGTATCATGAGTTCTAAATCATGAAGTACTAATCATGCATGACCAATTTTATCATGTATCATTGTATGTTTAGCAAGTTCGGTAACAAGGCAAGAACGTGAATAATCGGCAGGTAGAGAGCATGATCATGAACTTAAGATCAATTAAAAATCATGTGAACATGTTTTAACTTTCATATGGGTTGTTAAATGTATGATAATACTTTCTATAACCTTCCTAGAATAGATCAAACTCACACATGTAAGGAACGACACAAAACGACGAAAATCGAGATGTATGCCACTTAGAAGGCAAATATAGTCCCATCCCTTCACTTCCTTAGGTCATAACATATTGATTTTTTATTAAAATATCATACATAATATACCATATTGAAGCCCTTTGAATGAGGAATCCAGCAAAGAAAATGGCTCCTCAATCCGAGGTCTATAGAAAACGTTATGGCCAGTTAAGTGGACATAGCAGAAGGCGACACATTGCATGTCGCCTTCAGAACATGAAGGCGACCATCATCTTGTCGCCTTCTGAAGAAAACCACAAAACTGTCTAATTTTTGGTATGGGTCGCAACCATGATGTTGTCACGTTCTGGTAGCGACGTGTCAACCTGTCGCCACCTGAATATGACGTTTGGCTTGCTTTTCTACCTATTCCAACTCCGACTTGGATTGGGTTGAAACTTGTGGGTTTGAAAAATCAAAGCAAATGCTAGTGTGATCCAAATCGGGTGAAACCACCTTTGTTAGTTAGATTACTTCTAATACTTTGTACAGTAGAAAATAATCAAGAAACAAAGGTTGTTTGACTAGGTAATAAAACGTATTGTGACTGTCTACATGAATCTGACACAGTGCTCATGTTTGGGCTAATACTCTCAGTACGGTCAACTTTGGGGAAACCAGTGCCAAATGAAAGTAGACTCATAGGGTAACATGTTCTATGTTGAACACTTAGTCTAAAACGGACTCCACAGAGAGGTATGAAACTCGTAAGACAAGTCAAGGGTAAATCAGAACAATACAATGTTAAGATCATGCAAGATTTAATTCGTGAAACACTCAAGATAAAATTGGGGAAAATAGTAAGAACATGATCTATACATATGAATGCAAGCATGAACGAGTTTAATTAGAGTTTGGCATGGAGATGACTTACCTTTTAGGTGAAAGAAAGTCGTGCTCCCCAAAAACCCTAGTTTCGACTAGTCGTAGGAGAACGCTTAATACTCAATAACACTGGGTAAAATTGTGCAAAATAGTGTCATAAGAAACTAGACTCGAAGAGCTTCCCAAGGATGTATGGTTTGCACAGTTTGGTCGAGCTTTCACTAACCTTTGGTGATGATCTTGAAGGGACTCAAGTGCAGGTCGTTGCAGATCCGAGTTGGGAAGAGCATGAGATTCCTCCTTACTCTAGCCTTCTCCTTGAGATCTCTAGCCACCATTTCCTCCAAGAACGCCTCTAATAACCCTAGGGGTTGTCCCATGGGAGAGAGAGGCTTTATTTATAGAGAGAGGGACCTTAGTTGCCTAATTAAATTAGGAAACCTTTAGGCACGAATTTGGGCATACCTTCCCTCAACTTGGAGATTTCTCTCCTCAATTCATGATGGAATTGGTATGGAAGCATACCTTAGGTGGTAACCACGAATTTGGGCTTGGTTTGAAGTCTAATGATGGTCTATAGGGTGAGAATTTACCCTATCATGGTCCATTAGTGAATATTTCCGAATTTCGGGTCATTTTCCTAGCATGAATTTATTTTTGGTCCAAAGGACATCCTTCGGCCCATTTCTTTCATTGGATTGTTAATACCCATTGTTTGAAGTCCAACCATAATTTTTATTTTAATTTATGACCCCTTTATGTATATGTGATAATGGTTTGTCGACTTATTCCTTAATTAAGATAATAAGTCACAAAAATTCTTAAATTCAATCCAAAAGATTTTTATTGGCCCAAATTTCATTATGGTCACTAGATAATAATATTTAATGTCTAACTATGATTTTTACGAAATGTTTAGATGTATTTTACATCTGGGATAATGGTGCGTACGCATTTAACTAGTTTTAAATTATTAAGTGGTCATATTTTTCTATTTATCTCCAATTTTCAATTATTGAAATTCTCGGGTGCTACAGTTTCTAATTCCTACTACAACTCTAATTTCTATTTAATTTCGAGTTTTCCTTATTTCTATCCACCTTCCAAGCTTTCCAACTCCTAGCTAATTAGGTTAGGTTGGGTCGCAAATTCGTACCTAGCCAATTTAGGTAGGGTTAGGAGTCCAATTCCAACCTATATTAACTATTTTAATGACTTAATAGCTCTTTTCTTTTAAAATATTAATGATACGAATTTAGGGTATTAAGTCTTTTAAAAACCCCTATTTTGGCCCAATAACTTTTACATGATCTATTTAGCAAAGCACATTACTTCTTTTTTTTAATGGGTTTTAATTAATTCATTTTTCTTTACATTTTTTGATTTTTTATTTATTAAAATATCGGGTTGCTACACTTGGCCTTCTCACACCTTTGAAAGGAATTACAAGCCCACTTGCTCCCAAGCAAGTCTTCCCTCAATAGGGGTACAATACTACCTTTCACAAGGTCTTCCCTACACAAGAGGGGTACAGCAAGAATAAACCTCCTACGGGTTTACACAGACAGAATTGAAAGATAACTTGTTGGTCTGCTTCAAAGAATGAGCAAACACAGCTGATACGGGTCGTCATTAGGCCACTCGACCTGAGCTTGGCGCGGGTCGTCACTCGGAAATTCAGCACTGTGGCATGTCTTCGGCCAATCGAACCCCGAGCCAAGCCAAGCTAGCCGACCTGACCGAGGCAGGGGGTAATCGGAAGTATGCTGGCTCCCGGCAGATCAACTAGACGAGTTCCATCAGCCAAGTTGTCTCCAAGATGAGTGGTGAGTTCTTGCAAGACTGAATCCCCTGGTACGCCGAGTTGTTACATGAGTTAGTTTCCACCCCAGCCTTTGGCAAAGGCTGATCGCTCCCAAGGCTTTCCTAGTTCGAGCCCTGATGGCATCTATGGGAAGGTCAGGTTACGGAAAGGCCCAAAGATCACGAACCACATCCTTTAACCGCTCGCGCACGATGATTACGGAAGGTCCATTAGTGGCAAGACACCCCGAGGGTCGCAACCGCAAGCCACCCGCAATGAATGCCTACTAATTCAGTCAACGGGAATCTCAGACAGACCCCAGAGCACGTCTTCGACCCACTTACCGTAACCGCGCTCATGGAACCACTATAAAAGGATAAGACATCTCCCACAGAGAGGTACGTAACTCCTAGTCCAAAAAGCCCAGTCCAACCAACCTCCCGAACAGACTTGAGCGTCGGAGTCCTTCCCCACCGAGGTCACTCGGTGGTTATGCAGGTCCGAGTCAGACGGTAGAGGCATGGCGCGTCATCTTCCCTTGGGAGCTGCTCGGCTGAGGCCGACCTCGTTACTTGAGCAGTAACAACAAAAATTTAGAAGGGAGTAAAAATAAGAACTACATATGAGATCCTTTCTGAATCAGGAAGGGTGGACTAAAGGATATCTAATTACAAATTCCACCCAACACACAACAAAACTTCTGTGAGGAAGAGAGCTTGTAGGTTTTCTGATTGAAGAGGCTCTCAATTGTTGCAGCTCAAAAAAAGGCTTGTAGAAGCTCTTGCTAGCAGAAAGCAGGAGTGAGTTGAATGAATTGCTAGTTGGTTGCACACACACTTGGTGTCTCCTCTTGTTCAAACTTCGGCTTCTATATATGCTTTAGAGGATGTGTCTGTTTGAAACTATCTATTGAAGATCTAGCCGTTTTAGGAGAGGACTTTGATCCTTTGGGTGTAGATGAGATTTTGATTATCCATTAGTTCTTCAGCTTTTTAGCTTTCCAACGGCTTCAGACCATGCTTATAGCTTCACAACATAGATGTCAATCTTCAATTAATGTTCTATGAAAGCTCCATGCTGAAAACGTGCATAATAAATGATCAGCAAAAAGGACAAGACAAAGGAAAATATATCCCCATACGTTCTGAGGTAGGTGAGTCAGAGATATATATAAAAGTATGGAAACCTCGGACAGACACAAGTTCAGTGCAAAATAAATATAGACATACAGTTGCATCAGAAGGTAGGGTGAGGTTCTAACAGTGGTAGGTGAGCCTCTGTCAGATACCCCATGCGCCTGAAGGCTTAATTGCAAGATATCTGCGAAAAGAAAATTTAAACTTGTGACATAAAGCAAGAGACCAATTTGAATAAATGTTTCCGACATTTTTATGGATAATTTTCTGTGGTTGTTTTGAGTACAATATATCTTATCTGTCATAATATTAAATAATAATAACATGACAGGATATAGTTTTGAATGATATACAGGTGCTACGTGTTCTACAGAAGATATCGTTAAGCAAATGCAATACCACGTACTCAGCATTTCATGAAACTATAAAATAATATTCCATGGAAAAAAAACAGTGAAGTACAGAAGTTGTCAGGGAAGTCAGAGACAAGAAGAGATGTAATTCGACTCTCTGGAGTCGAAGTCTAAGATAAGAGAAATAGATTACATTCGACTCTACAGAAGTCCCATAAGGAATTCGACTTCATAAAGTTGGAGTGAACTCATTCGACTTCCTAGAGTGGATATCGATGAAGAAATTTTCGACTTTTTGGAGTCGGAGAGCAGATTCGACTTTTGGAAGTCGGAGTGAGGACTTCGAATTTGAAACCCTACTTCGACTTTTCAGTCGGAGTCTAGGATTTGACTTCACAGGAGATAAATTCCTTACTTTAATTTCCAAGGATAGTCCTCTTCGATTTTCCAGAGTTGGAGTCCACAGTCGGAGACAGTCTGATACATAGAGTATTCTGTGGACTTAGAAAATTTTCAAGATAGAGTTGATACAATATTGTTCAAAATATGTTTTCTGTGATATATTCTAGTAGATGGATTTGTAGAAAGTCTTTAAAGGTTTTGTCATAGCAAAATCACCATGTTAAATAATTTAAAATCTTAAATAATTTTTTTAGGCGATAGTTGCTCAACAGAATCAACTTAGATATAGAGACAACAACAAAAAAAACAACAACTCCCATCTGCTTTGCAAGCAAAAGTCTGCAAAATAGCCTTCTACTGAACTCAAAGAAAGAGAGAGCTGCCTCATCTTTAATCTTCCAAGCTCTCAAGTTCTTAGGAGCCTTTTTTTTGTTGAGTGGCATTTGTAATCGTAGATCTATTCTTCAGTCCTCCCTGTTAGGTTCAGAAAGAGTTAGAGCTGAAAATTCTTATTTGTATCTCTTTCTGAATTCTTTGTGTTTGCTCATCCTTCTGAGCAAACATACCTGTCTTTATCATTTGTGTTCTTGATAACCCATAGGAGGTTTGTTTCCTACAGTGCCCCTCTTGTGAAGGGAAGACCAATTGTATAGGTAGTCTTTGTACCTTTGGTTAAGGGAAGACTTGCTTGGGAGCAAGTGGGTTTGTAATACCTCTCAGGTTGAGAGAAGGCCAAGTTCTCTTGGCAGTTAGTGAAATCCCAAGAGGTTACTTGGGGACTGGACGTAGGACTTCCATGTGGGAAGGGTCGAACCAGGATAAAATTTTTTTTGCATTTGTGTGATTGTTTCCACCAATTTACACTTGTTTCACACACTACACTAAACACTAACAACTTTACTTAGTGTTGTCTACTTTTAGATAAAAAATTTTAAAAGTGCAAGAAGTCCTATTCACTCCCCCTATAAGACATCATTAGTGCCATCTCGATCCAACAGTCAATTCCTTGTCTGCAGAAAATGCAGATCATAACCAAAAGAAAAGACAATTTGGGGGTACAGGACACGAGATAAAAATCTTTAAAAATCGTAAAACCCTAGGTGATAGGATAGGGATGAAACCCCTAAGTTACTTGCCTCTGAAAAGCTTCTTGAAGATGGAATTTAGGTGATGAAGCCCTCCTCGGCCAAGGCAAAGAGATGATCTTCACTTGCTTGATTCAACCTCCACGCCTTATAAGATGATCTCCCCACATTTAGGGAGCCTCCCCACGTTCTGTAGAGCCTTCCTCTTTCCCAAGAATGTCGGTGCAGCTTCTGGTTTGCCGAATTCCTCACCTTAAAAGCCTCCCTTTTTCTCTCACCGAACCCTAATAAACCCTAGCTAAGTAAAAGTCCTCCCCTTACAGAGACGATCTAGTGTTATAGGGGTTTGGGTCGTGGTCATGGTAGGAAAGAGAATCCCAACCCAAATCGGGGTTTCCATGTTTATCCACGAAGAAATCCGAATGGATTCGGGAAAAGAAACCCAAACACAGACGGAGATTTGACGTCAATGTGTCTGTCATTTATATGAAATAGATGGAAAACGATCTTGTCATTAACATCCTCAAACCAAACAGTAAATGACATATACCATGTCGTCAACAAATAGTTAATGTCACAAGATGTTGAAGTCAAGATGAATTCGGCCAGCAATTAAAACATACAAAAAGTTATAAATGCACAGAAATATAGGGTCTTACACCCACTCCCCCTTAGAGAAACTTCATCCCCGAAGTTAGATCAAGGGTACTAATCAAACAGATGTGGATACTGCTTCTTCATGGCCTTCTCGAGCTCCCATGTAGCTTCCTCATGTGAGAAGTTCCTCCACAACACCTTCACAGAAGCTAAGACCTTGTTCCTGATATGTTGGACCTTGTGATCCAAGATAGCTACTGGTTGCTTGAGATATGACAAATCTGGTTAAAGTTCCACTGGCTCGTGGCTGATAACATTTGATGGATATCGCACATATCTTCTGAGCATAGACACGTGGAACAAAGAGTGTACACTCGCTAGCGCTGGGGGTAATGCTAGCTCATATGCCACATTGCCCATCTACTTGAGAATCTCAAATGGGCTAGTAAACCTCGGACTCAACTTGCCTTGCCTGCCAAACCTGACAACGCCTCGGGTAGGTGATACCTTGAGGAACACATGCTCGCCAACCTCGAATTCTAAATCCTTCCTTCTATTGTCGGCGTAGCTCTTCTGCCTATCTTGCGGTGCAGTCAATCTATGCCTGATGAGTTGGATCTTGTCTGATGTTTCCTGAACTAACTCAGGTCCTACTAGCTGCCAATCTCTAGTCTCCTTCCAACATAAGGGAGACCTACAAGGTCGACCATACAACGCCTCGAATGGAGCCATGCCTATACTAGCGTGAAAGTTGTTGTTATAAGAAAACTCCACAAGAGGTAGGTGATGCTCCCTGTCGCCCTTCCAGTCAAGCACGCACACTCTCAACATGTCCTCGAGCATCAAAATTGTCCTCTCAGACTGACCATCTATCTGAGAATGGAAAGCCGAACTGATCTTCAACTAAGAACCCAATGCCTCCTGGAGACCCTTCCATAGCCTCGACGTAAACTGCAGGTCTCTGTCTGAGATGATGGACTTCGGCACACCATGCAATCTCACAATGCTATCCACATACAGCCTTGCCAAGATCTCCACAGACTGCTTCTTCCTCATAGGTAAGATGTGAGTAGTCTTAGAGAACCGGTCCATGACCACCCATACCAAGTCATTGCCCCTAACGGATCTGGGCAAACCCATTACAAAGTCCATGGTGATCGCTTCCCACTTCCACACTAGTATCTCCATCTTCTGCATAAGGTCGAATGGTCTCTGATGTTCGGCCTTAACCTACTGACACACCAGACACCGAGATACAAACTCTGCCACATCCTTCTTCATGCCTGACCACCAGAAGGATCGCTTCAAATATTGGTACATCTTGGTGTTTCTTGGGTGAATGGAGAACCGTGGCCTGTGAGCTTCCGCAAGCACTTGCTCTCTAACCTCTGCAATGTCTGGCACACATACTCTTCACTGAAATCTAATGATGTCATCCTCATCATGAGAAATGCCTGCCTTGCCCACCAACTCTTGAAGTCTAGGATCTACTCCCTGATGCTCCACAACCTTGTCCAATACAGTGGACCTGATGGACAACTGCGCCATGAATGCTTGGCATCACTGAGGCTCTAACTCAGTCATGGCACACGCGACATCCTCAAGCATCTTCCAATCTTGCTAAAGTATGGACCTCTTCTTGCTAAGAGTATCTGCCAAGACATTCACCTTCCCTGGATGGTACTGAAGCTCGATATCGTAGTCCTTCAAGAATTCAATCCATCTCCTCTACTGCAGGTTCAACTCCTTTTGAGAGAACATGTACTTAAAACTCTTGTGGTTTGTGAACACCTCGAACCTAACATCATAGAGATAGTGTCTCTAGATCTTCAATGCATGTACCACAACTGCTAACTCCAAATCATGGGTTGGATAGTTACGCTCATGCTCCTTTAATTGACGAGAAGCATAGGCAACCACCATACCATGTTGCATCAGAACACAACCAAGGCCTATCTGCGAAGCATATGAGTAGATCGCAAAACCATCAACACCACTTGGCAGTATCAACACGGGCGTAGACATCAGCCTTGTCTTTAGCTTTTGAAAACTGCTCTCACACTCCTCGAACCATACATACTTAACTCCCTTCTTGGTTAGCTTGGTTAAAGGTGCCGCTATGGAGGCAAAGCCTTCTATGAATCGCCTGTAGTAACTGGCTAGACCCAGAAAGCTCCTGATCTCAGATGGTGTCCTCGGAGTCTCCCACTCTAGTACTACCTGCACCTTCGCTGGATCAACAACAACTCTAGCCCCTGAGATGACATGCCCAGGGAAGTGAACCTCATGCATCCAGAAGTCACACTTGCTGAACTGGATGTACAACTTGTGCTCACGGAGAACCTCTAAGACTGTCCTTAGGTGCTCATGGTGTGTAGCTTCAACTGGGGAGTACACTAACATATTGTCTATGAACACCACAACAAAATTGTCCAAGTATGGCCTGAACACCCTGTTCATGAGATCCATGAATGCTGCAGGGGCGTTAGTCAGACCAAAAGGAAGCATAAGGAACTCGTAGTGTCCATAACGGGTCCTGAATGCTGCCTTGGAAGTGTCCTCCTCTTTGATCCTCAGTTGATGGTAACCTAAACGCAGATCAATCTTGGAGAACACAGATGCATTCTGGAGCTGATTAAACAAGTCATCGATGTGCGGCAAGGGGTACTTATTCTTCGCCGTCACTTGGTTGAGCTTCTTGTAGTCAATGCACAATCTGAGGGAACCATCCTTCTGCTTTACGAATAGTACATGTGCGCCCCATGGTGAAACACTAGGGCAAATAAACCCCTTATCGAGCAACTCCTGTAACTGCTTCCTTAGCTTAGCTAACTCAACAGGTGCCATCCTATAGGGAGCCTTAGAGATAGGTGAGGTGCCTGGAAGTAACCAGATAGTGAACTCTATCTCCCTTGCTGGTGGCAATCCAGACAGATCATCAAGAAACACATCTGGAAACTCCTGCACAACCTCGATCTCCTTAAGGGTAGGTGACTGATCGGCCTCAGGGATCAAGACCACACTGGCAAGAAAAGCGTCACAACCCTTGTTCACCATCCTCATAGCTTTCATAGCGGAGATCATAAACTTTCCTATCAGATTCCTCAGCAAAGGATGTGAGAACTCATCCTCTCTAGGAATGCGAAAAGTGATCCTCTTCCTCCTACAATAGACCAAAGCATAGTGCTCCTTAAGCCAATCTAGACCAAGTTTAGCATCATAGTCCTTCATCTTGAGCAAGTAGAAGCACCCAAACAAACCCCGGTCTTCAATGCACACCAGTAAGGACGGAATGAACTTCCTGGTCTCTACAGTATCTACTGAGGTATGTACCGACAGTGGAACCTCTAAGTCTTCTGCCTCAACTCCAGACTCCTCTGCTAACTGCTTAGCAAACCGCTCAGAAACAACGAGTGTGTAGCACACATATCAAATAATACTTGAGCCTGCACCCCATAACTAAAATAGTACTTTTCGTGACGTTCTCTGACTACTTTGCATTCTCACGTGCAAGTGCATACACTCGGGCTTGGGCCTGAGGCCTTCCCGACTTCTCGGTCACTGGTGCCACAACCGCTACTGCTGCTGGGGCTGGAGCTCCTCCCGGTGCAAACTACTAATTCTCAGATAATCTTTGATCTGATGCTTGGTATTGTCACACTTTAGGCATTTCCCTACTAGCTTCTAGCACTCTGAGCTACCATGTGTCCTTCCACAATGAGGACACTCCTTCTTGTTGCTGGGCCTGAAGCTGGTAGTCTGGGGTACAGCCACTGACTGGTTCGAAACTGCTGCATGTTGTGGCTGCTACTGGTACACGGCTGCCCTCTTCCTGTCCTGCCTCTGGAACAGTGCCTCCGACCTCTTATAGGTCGCCCTCGTTTCTTCCAAGTACTGGTCCATCTCACTCTCCTGTCTGCAAGCTACGCTGAGAGTCTCGTCTAAGGTCTGGTGATCGAAAACCACCAATCTAGTCCTGAGTGATGGTCTGAACCCATCACAAACTTCTTGGCCTTCCTACACTTGTCTACGACGATGTGGGGAACGTACTTGGAAAGCTCAACAAATCTAGCCTTGTACTCCAGGACAGTCATGGAACCCTAGGTAAGAGCAAGAAACTTCTATTCCATCATGTCTTGAATGTGCTTGGGGATGATCCTGGCTTTTAAGAGTCTGGTGAAATCAGCCCAAGTCACCTCAATCTCCATCCTCATGCCTAGTACGGAGCATTGAGGCCCACCAAACATCGGTTCTCTACTGCAACATTCAACCAATAAGCACCAACTAAACCAAAAGCAACCACATGCAAGCACACATACTCTAAGTACCTGTAGCATGTAGGTCGCCAAGCTCACTTTATCCTCTTCCACACATTTGATAGCATGGAATATCTCCTCCACCTCTCTCAATCAGCTCTCTACTAAGAGGGGCTGACTCTCCCCCTTAAAGAAGGCAGATCCATCCTCTTAAATCTCTCCATGATGGACTGACTGTAGGATCGAAAAAGTAGGATGAGCAGATCTAGAACGGGGGGGGTTGAATAGATCTATCACAAATCTCAGCGGAAGTTTAAGGAATTCAAAATTCACTTCAAATTATAGATCCATTCAGTCAAACAATTTTACTGAACTGATGAGTGGGTGTGTGTATGTGATATGTGAAGCAATTCGACAAGTAGTGAAAGCAAAAATCCTATGCAAGCATCTAGCACAGAGAACCAGATCAAACCATTGCACAGGAGATTTTTAGGTGGTTCCAAAATCACACCAGTGACTCCTACATCCACCCCTCACACAGTGAGGCCACACTACTCAAATCTGAGTACAACACACACTTGAGCTTGACAGCTCAAACCACACACACAAATAGAGCACGATGGCTCAGACCACACACATGAGCTCAATGGCTCAAACAACACTTGCTAGATCAAATCCAGAAGAAATAAGATCCTCTAGCACTGATATGATTCACAGCCTTAAACATACATAGAAATCTGCACATAATGCATGTACAAATCTCACAAAAGCTCAAATGCAAAAACGAGATGAACACTCCAAGAAATTAATGAAAGATAAGTGAATTGGATGTTCCTCGATGAAGAAGATTTGCAGAAGCTTGAATTGAAGGCACTTGAAGGAATTCACTGGAGATCTTCTTCAATTCACGATGCTTTGCTTCAGTGGCTTCTGAATTGCCAGTCCTTCTTCTTCCTTTGCTACTCTTCTTCCAGATCTGCTCCTCTTTCAGCACTCCAGAGCTTTCTCTCACCGCTTGGCCTTGATCCCCACGTCCTCTTGGATGGAATTGTTGGATGGCTAGAGAGCTTGCTACTTCAGATGCTAAAGACCTTTTATAGACTTTGTGCAGTACCTTTTTACGTGAAAGAGATGTGCACAGAAACCTAGAATGCACCCCAGGCTGCCACGTGTCGAAAAGTTCTTTTCCTCATTGCCACTTGGATGAAAGGGCATTTTGGTAAATATAGAATCTCCCAAAAAGATCTCAGAAAGAATTCACAGCCATTGGATATCATGTTCTGCATATTTCTGGATTTTTACAAAATGTGAGTTGACTCTAGTTTCCATGAGAGTCGACACTACTGACCAATTTTCAATTCCAGCTTACTAGTAGGACACTAGAGTCAACCTGACAGGCAACCAGTGTCGACCTGCTCAACATCTAGAGTCGACCTGATCAACAGTTAGAGTCAACCTCCTGTGTATTCCTTCAAATAAGGTTCACTGGAAGGATATTAGTGTCGACCTTATTTTCAACTAGAGTCAACATTACTGTTACTTGTTCTTCAGAAACTTGCTGGGAAGACATTGAGAGTCGACCTGTCTGTCAAATAGAGTAGACTCTACTTTTAAAAAAACTTTGTAAACATGTATATCTGAAGAGTGGACCATCAAAACATATCATTATCAATAAGATATGAAATATTAAGTATCAAAAATATGTTGTTTAATCACTGTTGAAATATGTACAATATGTGCTATATGTCATCATCAAAATCAAAGTATGAGTGATGTCGATTGGTCATCATTAAAAATTATCATTACGGAATTCAAATACACACTCAACACAACACGGACAACCATGCCCAAACTCTTGAGGAGCTGGAGCTGGAGCCTGAGCCTGAAATAATTAGCAGCACATAAGCAATCATACGACAACAAAACATACTACTCCTACTAGATAGTGCCAACCTGTGCCTGTAACTGGGCCTGTAGTGCCGCCTGCATCTGTACTTGTGTCTGCATCGCCTGGACCAGGCCTTGCATGAACACGCCATAGACCACGGGTGACAGTGGGGGTAGCACAGTGGGACCCTGGTGCGTTGGGGCCTCCTGCTCGCCCCTCTCCTCTTGCCTATGCTCGTCCTCCCGAGCCTGATCACTACGCATACCATAGCTCGCCATTACCTGTAAAATAAGCACCTCAACTAAAATTAAGTTCTTAGACCTAACCATTTTTCTTAACTATCTTTAGTTCTTATTAGATTTTTCTATATATATGCACTGATTCTATAAAGACTTGAAATATGTGTATGTGATGGCTTATTTATGTACAATCTCGACCTGTAGCACTGATACCAATCTCTATAACGACCCCTTTATACCGATATGATTATACCAATCTACATAGATATAAAGCATGCCGTCACAGTGAGACATGTACCCAACACAACACAGTAGCTAGAGATGTACACAAATAACATAGGAATGTACAACGAAATATAAGTAATTCTTATTCCATCATCACCACACAGATTCCACAGTCTATATAGTAGCAAAATAAATATACCAAGTCCACAAATAATCAAGTCTATAAGTCCATATCACAATATTGTCTCACGTACTAAGTAAAAGAAAAGTACAAGCTATAAGAGTAGCTCTCAAGTCTCGACTACTCATCACGCTCGGAGTCGCTCCTCGCTATCTCCTCCTCTATCTCTGGAATACCTGTCTCACTTGTATATTTAAGCAAGGATGAGTTTTCACAAAAGACTCATCAAGCAACCTATTGGTCACATTCAAACACTTACCATATACATTGTACACAAGTATAACTCATTAAGCAAATTATCACATGATTCATGTAACCATTAGCAAGTACTATATGAACAAGTCTATAACATATCAACTGCACATGGGTTTCATAAAGCTCATGGTATCTAACATAACTCATATTATGACACATTTCCAAGTATTCTAATCATGAAACTAATCACATATCTACTAGAGATACTAGCATGATATCTATCACATTCAATATACTCATATGCCACAAATTCTTACCTTTTTCTGGCTGTTTTAACATAAACATAACTTATTCACATGGTTTCACATTCTTACACATTGGAGCACATTAACACATCACTTTCACATGATGCCATAGCACATTCACACTTAATTCCACATCTTTACACATCTTTTTGCCGTGACACATAGTCCAAACCACCATAAAGAACAACACTATCACACACATATCACATACCTATCACTTAGGCAATACAGTGACAAATCTTGGTAGCTGCGCAGAACTGGGAGAAGCACCCTCCACCCTAACCAGTGGTACTTGTCCACCTCCAAGATTTCATCCTGATGCCCATAGGATATCACATACACATTGAGCCTTCCCATAGGGACTTTTCTATAGTACGGCTCTGTAGCCTTCTATGGTAGCAGTGTCAATATCGGCACATTAACCACTTAATCTCATTAATCACTTTAATCACATGTTTAGCACATAATTCTCATACATCTAATGGTTTATTCACATGCTTATGACTCAAACACACACGTCAGGTTTCAGAGATGGTCATTACTTTTTGACAGTACTATTACATGCTTAACAGAGCCTAATCATGGTACTAATCATGAGAAAAACACTACTTTTAACTAATCATATCTAACATAGTCATTAAAGACTTATAACTAGAAATTGTAGTTACTGATATCAGAAGATGCTCAAATTTTAACCACAGATCATATATAGGTATTATATCATATATATAATTTTTCAGAATTTTATAAATAGTATATCTAGTTTTAACATTTAAAACAGATTTCAGTCAATTAACAAGATGATTTACTAAAACATGGTTAACAGGAAACTGACGAATGTATCTATCTAAAAACATGTTCACATGAGCCTTAAGTCCAAGGAAAATACTAATAAAATTATGCACAACACTAATTTTTCCTGGATTAAACCTAATATGGCAAGCTTATTTACTCGTGACAGAAATTTCTAAAAAGTACATATATGATTAGAAAAATATCATAAATTCATGATTCATCTACCATACGTACATGACAAGACAAAAATCCTAAAACCCACTCATACATTCAAAATCTCCGAAAGATCACATCACACATGCTAAAACACATTTTTGAAAAAAAAAAATGAAGAACTTAACGACATGGTCATTGCCGTCAAGGGTAGTTAACGGCATGATCAATTGTTGTTAACTCAGGAACTTGATGGCAAGAGTGTTGCCATCAATTCTCTGTCTGTAGAAAATGCAGATCAAAACCAAAAGAAAAGAGAAATTGGGGGTCCAGGACACGAGATAAAAATCTTTAAAAAGGTAAAACCCTAGGTGATTCGCATAGGGATGAAACCCCTAAGTTACTTGCCTCTGAAAAACTTCATGAAGATTGAATTTAGGCGATGAAGCCAAAGAGATGATCTTCACTTACTTGATTCGACCTCCACACCTTAGAAGATGATCTCCCCACATTTAGAGAGCCTCCCCACGTTTTGTAGAGCCTTCCACTTGCCCAAGAACGCCGGTGCAACTTCTAGTTTGCCGGATTCCTCATCTCAAAAGCCTCCCTTTTTTTTTCACCGAACCCTAATAAACCCCGATCTTTTTGGTAAGACATCTCTCCCTTATGATCATATGAATTTTGGGACCAAATTCTTTTTAAGAGGGGGAGGATGTAGCAACCTGGATTTTTTGAAAAATAAAAATTTTAAAATTAATAAAATAAAAGCAACTAGAAATCAAATAAAAAAGAATTAAATAAAACCCATTGAAAGAAAAGGAGTGATGGGCTTTATTAAATTGACCCATTAGAAATTGGTGGGCCAAAATAGGGATATTTAAAGGAAGAATAATAGGAAAATACCTTAAATTCGTAATTGAGTTATTACTTAAATAGAAGGAGGTATTTAATGCATTAAAAAGGAAGTTTGAGTTAGATTGGGATTCTTAAGCCTACCTTAATGGGTTGGCCATGAAATTAGCTCTCATCCTAACCCAATTAGGAGATCTCATGCCTAAAAAGGAGAGGGGAAATAGAAAATTTGGAAAAATAGGAATTTGAGTCATAGTAGGAAATAGAATGGGAAGATGCTTAAATACTCCTCTAAAACCCTCATGGCCGGCCCTAGCTCGTGCCAAGGGTTTGCTGGATGTGGGAAGGAGCCAAAGGGAAGGAGAATTCGGGGAGAAGAATGATCCCTCAAGTTCATCCCGAGCTCTTCGAGTTCAAACCCTAGAAGAGAAAAGCCATTAAAGGTAGGCATTCTCATGAGAAAAACTAATGAAATTTGACTGTAGATCATTCCATGTACCAGGAATAATACCCTCAAGTTTCAGGATTTATCATCGAGTCAATAATTACTTCTTACTTTTCGAAGTTCTGCACTCATCCTGATCTCGAACCCCCTTGTTAAATCTTGTTCTCCTTGTACAATTGATCTCATGCCACGAAATTTTTATTGGAGATTCTGATGGTTGTTAGGCATCTTTTGCCCATAAAAACCCTAATTTCCATCCATCCTATCATGCGAATAATTCATTGATCTCATCTATATACTGTTCCAAGTTCTTCATGATTACCATGACCAAAGCATGTCGAAACCCTATTTCGTTTCAAATTCCTATTTACTGTAAGTACCCATGCATGTCTAGAACAATTCACAATTGGCTTCACGATTTTTCATCGCTTGTACAATTAGATATGTTTTTCTGAATCACCTTTTGTTAAATAGGGTAAGTCTGGCCCGAAACCCAATGAACTTTCTTTTTCTCTGTCAGACTCGGGCTCAGACCCTATGAACGCGACGGCTCGATAGGTCGCGTTCACAGGGCATCGTGACAGAGCATTCCGTCACGATTTGATCGCGACAGGGCCAGTCATCGCTTCCGGATGCCTAGTGTGAGACCCCAAAATTTTTTTGTCATTTTATAATGTGCATGCGATAATTTCATGTCATAAATATAGTGTACGTATTAAAAATATTACATACTATAACTATTAAATTGTTCATGCGCATATAGTGTATGTATATTATTTTCGTGAATATAAGTAATTAGCTAGTTTTATAATGATGTACTTATTTAAATACCAGGTATGTTGTACTTAATTATATTTGTACGCATATAGATGTATAAAACTAATGTGGTACATTTGATATTTACTTATTGAAATAATAATTACTTGATTATAACATGTATGATATCTATATAATAGTGTGTGTATTACATTTATATTGATGTTCGTGCTAAATACATGCAACTATGGTGTATATGCATATATGTGTATGTTACTTTGTGTATATTATTTTTAATTGAGAATAATGTAAGTTATATTTATAAATGATGTGTAATACATATAATTTATGTAATTAGTGTAAAAAATATTAATTATGTTCATACTATATTTTTAGAGCTTCGATCTATGTTAAATCGGACGAAAACATGATTTTTGGTTGTCTGGCACTGTTGACCGCCAGACCTTGACGTCAACCTCAGTCTGACCGCCAGACCTTGACGTCAACCCCATTCTGACCGCCAGACCTTGACGTCAACCTGCCAGTTAACTACAACCAATGTTGACGTC
>JACBKR010004586.1:0-22961 GCA_014218235.1 Colocasia esculenta | reverse complement strand
CTGCAGGTGCCATATATATATATATATATATATGTTAATCAAGTTACTATACTTAAATTAAAAATGCTTGCTGCAAAAATTAACTTTGTTTAGAGAGAGATGAACCTGAAGTACAAGTGCAATTATGATTCTTCCTAGTCGCCCTAACTTATCTTTTTATAGCAACTCAAAAAATCTCAAAATATATTTACAGGAGAATTAAAGTAGACACCTCAAAAGGCTAAAAAAAGATGTACCATGTATCATGTGATGCCTATGACACTACGACAGAGTCTGCCTAAACCATTGATGCTAGTGCTAACATGCATGATGCCCTATAATTCACAACTCAACAGTGAACATAATGTTTCAAACATCTTTTTGACATTCGTCACTGCATGTTACGATAAGGTCATTGAAAATATTTTACATTCAAAGACGAGGTACATATATAAATATAAATTTAAGATGGATTATCACACTATTAACTCCTAAGAGGAGATATATATATATATGTAAAAAACACGTTCTTTTAAATATTACACATGTTACATGCCTGTACATGACCAACCGAGTGCACTCAAAAGAAAAAAAAGAGAAATTCTGGATGGCCGCTGACTTTGTGGTTCCCAATATATGCTATGCTGTATTAATGACATTACTTTAACACAGGTGAACAATGGATAATATTTCCTTTGCACGTGTTCTATAGTTTCTTTAAGTCATATATTTTATATAAGCGCGCGAAATGCTATTATCTTTATAGAAAATAAACAATGGAGTCTTCTTCACGCAGAACAATCTTAGATCTACCTAATTAATTAAGCATGCTTGCGCGCACCGGCACGTACTTAGCAAGGTCATAATATATTAGACACGTACATGGGCTTCTCGATCGCCAGCTTAAAGTTACTGAGCTTTCTTGGATCAAAAGAAGAAGTTATGTCGAGAACCATGTCATAAGTTGGTCATCATAGGAAACTACACATGCAGTTGATATAGAGAAATGTTATGTTTTCGATTAATCAAGAGCACATTATGATGTGAAAGGATGCGGTCTCAAATATATTTAATGTATCATTTATTTTTTTAACCGTCAAATAATATATATATAAATATTATTTAATATACATAAATATCTATTTTAGTGCACATAAATAGTGATTTAGTACATACAAACAGAATAAGAATACACACAATACTATTTGTATATATTATTATGCTATTTGTGTATACTAAAATGAATATTTATGTACATTAAATGAGTATTTATATGTATTATTTGAAAGTTAAAAAAACAAAAGATGTAAATTCACCTGGAGTCGTGCCCCTTCACATGGTGTGCTGTGGAGGGACAGCACCCCTCCACTTCATATTATACTCATAACTAATCGAAAGCATATTATTACTCGTTGATATATATCTTGTCGGGCAACTGGGCCATTTTAAAGTAGTTTAATTAGTTGTGGCATTCGATGAATGTCATGAAGAGGTCAATGATTCAACTTTTATTGGGAGATGGTTTATAAAAAAAGTTTCAAAAAAAGTTCGAAGAATAATATAATACACTATAGTTTTGCTATTAAAAAAGTCATTCTATCATGCATGTGTCATATATATATGCAACTAGTTAATGATGGTCAACTTCTGATCAGAGAGATGAAAGGGGGGTATATATATCTCTATTTATCTATATATTTTATGTATGTAATTGCTCCATCTATCCTGAATCCATCAATTGCTGCATTTGTTGTTTGCTGGCAGCCAGCTGATAGTGATCAATCCATCTTATAGTCCCAAATTCAAGACAAGTACATATTATGACCAGTGAGGCAAGTAGCTGTGTGTCCTATATATATATATAACATCAAAGCAGATGTGGTCTTCCCACCAAAGTACTTAATCTTTAATTACTTTGCATCCAGTTGCAAGAACTACTGCAGTAATATATCGTTTGTGTTCATTGGATTCTCTCATTCTTCATACAGTTATATAATTCAATCAATTTATGTATAAAGTCTCATACAAAAGAAATACATATTATATTTGTACAAGTATATTTATTACACTCGTGTAGACTCTGATTGGATAAATATAATGTATAATCTTTCACATGATCATAAAAAACCTCTTACAACCGTTCAAAACAAAAAACAACTACTGCGGATGGAATTGGGGGGCAGGAGGATATATAAAATTACCACGTGATGTTTGCAGAGCCATGTGTGTGGCACGTGTGGCACCCTTAAGCATATCCCATATAAAGAGCAGAATCTACTTTTTTTTTTTGTGACTAAGCAAATAGATGTACATACAAAAAGTAAGCCTATGTTTTGTGACTAATTTGTTATGTCTTATTATATTGTAAGCGAGGTGCACGTTACATTATGCATGTGCTATGACATATAAAAGATCCGAGAGTAAAAGCTGAGTTTTGTAGTACTCTTTTATGGCTTGCGCACTGATGAGTTATAGCTGGCTGTAAGAAGGGTTCGGTCCTCGAAAAGGACCTTATTTAAATAAACATATGGCTTATTGCGTTCAAAATGCCATGGTCAAATTTAGGGGCTAAAAGACGTAATAACCATTTTGTTAAATACTTGCAAGAAACTTCCTTGTAGGCCTATAAAAAGCCACAACACGAACCCATGCTTTCCCACATCCTTAGTTGTGAAGTGTGGGAGGTGGGGGGAGTTGTAGGATTGAGAAGGTAGGGGTGGGGAGGAGAGAGGATGATGAGATGGGGTGTTGCAGAATAAATGCAAGTAGTTTCACTTCTCTAGTTCTTCTTCTCATCCCTCTCAACAGTTTGGAGCAGTGCAGAGGGTGAGAGAAGGAGTACTTCTGGGGGCCTGATAAGAAGTGAAGAGGAGATCAAATGGTTGTTTGAAATGGCAAGTGAGCATGACAAGTCATACCAGGATTTGGAGGAGAAGCAGAAGAGATTTGAGATATTCAGAAACAATCTCCAGTTCATTGATGAACAACGCCCTGAGAACAATCACTCATTCACCGTTGCCTCAACGATTTTGCTGATTTATCCATGAAGAATACAGATCTATGTACCTTAGTCCCAACTCAATATGAGTAGATTATTCCAAGGTATTCCCATGCCAGATTTGTATTTGCCAACAGAGGTACAGCAACAACAAGCTTTCAGTCGACTGGCGAGACCTTGGAGCAGTGGGTCCAGTGAAAACCAAGGCGGATGTGGTAGGTTGCTTCACTGCCTACTTTTTAATCACTTTGCCTTCAGCTGTAAGACTACAATTTTTATAGCAGTTTTGTTCATATATATATAGTTGATTGTCACATTCTTCACATATTTAACCCAGTCAGTTATATAACTTTTGTTGCATACAGCTTACAGCATAAAGAACAGAGATGTATTTTCTTCAGAGGCAGTAATTAGCTAATATATGATCAAAAGAAGCCTTCCAAATTCCATTTTCCATCACTGCACAGTCCCTCTCATGATATGCATGTAGTGTTGGACTAACAAGCATATTAATTTGATGGAATTGCATCATCTCTCCCTACCTGGAGGAAGTTTTGAGTCTAAATCCCTCTTTCTATACTTGTTACATATATTATCGTGCTCCTCCGTACCTACGGAAGTTTTGAGTCTAATTCCCTCCTCCTAAATTAAGAAATTAACGAACTGTAGTACGGTCAGATCACTGCAAGTTTGATATATACTGTCCTTTTGGCCAATACTAAACGAGAAGGGTTCTTAATGTATTCTTCCACGGTCACGCTGCCGTTCTCATCAATCATCAAAAGATCCTAAGAGCAGTCCAAGGCGATGTCATGCTTTCTTATCCAAAGAAAGCACGTATCTAGATGACCAAATCCCTGGGAAGACAAATGAGATCCAGATCCAAGGTACATGATCCAAAAGATTTATTGACATATGGTAAGTTAATTTAGAAGGGTCGAGTCACAATGTCTCCCCTCCTATAATTGTAGACAAGAGGGCTTAACTTATTAATATGTAGAGTCTATGTCCAAAAACTTTCTCCTGTAAATGACAGCAACTTGCCAAGAACTTATTCATCTGTATGAGTTCGAATGGGACGAAGTAGATCTCTGAACTAGCAGAAGAAATGCTCCGGAAATTCCCAAATTTGTACATACTATACATATATATATGATTTTAGTGTTGCTTGCTTAATTTGTCATTATTTTTTATGGTTGCAGCATCTTGTTGGGCTTTCACTGCCGTTGCCACTGTAGAAGGGATAAACGCTATAGTTACAGGCGACCTGATCTCCCTTTCTGAGCAAGAAATATCACTGCGACGACTTGGGCACCCATTGCCCACCCGGTTGATAAGCAGAAGCCTTATGATCTACATCCAAAGAAATATGGGCATCGACAGCGATGCAAATTACCCATACACAGCCCAGCAAGGAGCGTGCAAGGCAGATAAGTAAGCCATGATCATCTATGCCAATTATTAACAAATATCATTGTCGTTTCTCATATCTATCTGACTAGATTAAAATATGTCTAATCACACTTGTAATATGAGTTCTCAGAATGACCCTCCTTTTTTATATGACAAATTAAGAATCAGATAATCACAATTGATGGGTATGCAAATGCTCCGAGAAACATGAGAGGGCTCTGAGCATGCGAGTTGCAAGACAACCTGTTGGCTCTGCTGTTGATGCAAGTGGACGTGATTTCCAATTTTACCAAGGGGTAAGACAAATCGTTTTTTATACTAAGCTTTATAGTTGATAATTACGTCATTAAGTATTCTATACTAGCTAGAGTTGCAAGCTTTCCTGCAAGAAAAAACGCAACGCCTTGTTAAACTTATCATTGGAATAATTTACTAATTTGGACCTAGAATTAATAGTTTCATAATTGAAAACCCATATCTACCGTTAATGTACTGGTTCATCACATCACACATGCAGTCGCGGATCTAAAAATTTTTTTTTTTCAGTGGAGACAATATTATACATATAAAAATTAATATATATTATAAATGAAAACATATAATCAAAATAATTTCATTTCTATTCTCAAAATTTCATAAAACAACCAATGTTATTTTCCTTTGTTTCACAAAAAAATAGAAAGACTTGATTACAAACATTGTTTTGGCCTCCAACATAGATTTGCAATCTCTCTTCTTTTTTTTTCTCAATTTGTAAATCCTTATGTGGTAAATGTATCACCACTAGTGCCACCACCCTACTCTCCAAATTTAGGTTTTGATATAATTTAAAAAATTGAGAACTGAAAAAATTCATTAATACAGAATCTCAGATTATATACGGATACACAAGTTATACACTAGGTACAAAAAAAACTTCAAATAAAAAAAAATATTCAAAGAAGATAATATTTATTCTAAGACATGAGATAACAACACAAATAAAAGACAACACTATATATATCGGTGGTAGTTTAAAATCAAAGGCAGCACAAATCATGTAATTTAAAAAATTTTCAAATTTCATTGGGGGCCACTGTAGATCCGCCCCTGCTCACATGCATGTCGCACAAGGTCTTAACCCGTGAACTCATAAGATTAACTTATTTTTAAGTGCTGTCGTAAAAATTGGAAACATCGTTTATTGCATATGGATCAGCACTTGTAAGTGCTTTTTAGTAGGTGAAACATATTCTTGATCAGGACGATCAGCAATTAATGCATGCATATATAGTACCCTTATAATTATGTGTTCTGTGTAGGGCATTTTCAAGGCAGCTTGTACAACTAATGTGAACCATGCGGTCACGTTAGTGGGCTATGACTCGGAAGCCGGCGAGGATTATTGGATTATAAAGAACTCCTACGGAGATAGATGGGGAGAGGGAGGATATATGAAATTGCTACGTAATGTTGCTGACCGACGTGGCAAGTGTGGCATCGCTATGTGGCCAATATATCCCATTAAGACACAGAATCCAAAGTCCAGCTAGTCTATCCTTTTCACCGTTGAAGGCAAGACATATGTGCTATGATCTATGTTCTGTGCTTTGTTACGTCCTAGAAACTTTTAAGTCATGAGATGATATGTATGAACCTATGTATGATCCCAGGATGGAGGCTTTTAAGTTTCTCAGCGGTTACTCGATCGATCCTGTCTTGATGTTCTTATCTTCAGAGAAAATAAACAATGGAGTGTTTGTGAGAATAATTCTGTGTGTATGTGCATGTATGTATGTACCAAGAGAAAGATTTATTACACTTTCACATTGCACTTTAAGTGCAATGTGAGTAGGCAAAAGCTCATATGACACCCCTCCCATGAGGAGTGATAAAATGGTCATCCATTGTTGGATGTCACATAGATATGTTGCCTAGTCACATTGCACTTAAAGTGCAATGTGAAGTGCAAGAAGTCTTTCTCATGTACCAAAAGCTCCGACTGATCGCATTCTGGCAGAACTCTCTGTGTTCCGATTTGACACCTGGTTAGTCTACCGAAGAGTAGATTAATCAGGCGTTTATTAGCCTTTTTTTTCCCAACTATATTTTGATTGTTGGTTAGATAGATCTTTGATTGTTTTTATTTTTTTTGGGTCACTTTTTATTTTGACTCTCTTATTTTTCATTAAAAAAATAAAAAATTAATTTTAAAAATATATAATAAAATATATTTATGATTTAATAAATTTTTTTAAAAAATTTAAAAAAACTTAACCACCCTAATGAGGTTTGGGGTTACCCCTCTACCCCCCTTCTACCCCGCTTTAACCCCCTTTATATATATAGATAATAGGAAAAATATGGCTCTGCTGTGTGCTTAAATTACCTTACAACTATATTCCCGAACTTAATTGGTCTTTTACCTCCAAAAATTTTGTTACCGTGTCATAGGAGGGAGAGAGAGAGAGTCGAGAGAGAGAACATTCCAAAAATTCTGGCACACAGCAGGACGGTGACTGTATATATATATACTTATATTTCAAGAGTATAATATTAGTTCCTGGTTAATATGATGTGGAGGGGTGATACGTACCATGTGGAGAGACATGGACTCAGATATATTTAATGTATTATTTTTTTTAACCTTCAAATAATACATATGAATATTTATTTAGTACACACAAATATTTTTCTAATACACATAAATAACATAATATACATACAACAGTATATAAATGCACACAAATAAAATGTATATATATATCTTCTCTTTTAATGTGTTTCAAGAATTTTTTAAATCAAAATAAATTTTTTTATTAATATGTGAATGTAATTATTAAATAAATGACAGAAACATTAAAATATCTTTCTTCGACAGAGATGGCTAATGTCCTTTCCATGTGCTCGCTTCACTACACATTCAACCACTACCTAGCTGCAGCCATACCTCTGTCCCACCCAGCAACCTTTGGCTTCACCCGCTGGTGCACAGTCCTCCCTTAAACCCATCTCTTACGTACCCCCCAGATGTGTCTCCTCCTCCACCCTCAGATCTAGACATGGAGACTGCTCGATCTGTCTGTGTCCTTTTATTTTGTTTTTTTGACGGAGATCTCTATCTGTGTCATGTGCGTTGTTGGCTGGCAGCCAGTTCACCGTCCGCTTCGGATGAACTTAACTGCTCCATATGTCTGAGTCCCATCATTGCTGCATTTGTTGTTTTCTAGTAGCCAGTGGTTTGTGACGATCAATCTATCACAATTCGGAACTCGAGTCGAGTAATTTATATACAAACAGCTTTTAACAGAGATGCATGTGATGAGACATATATGCATAATGCATATACAAAGTATGACTTATGGCGTAGTGATATAATAGGATCACGGGGCCAAGTAGTGGACTCACGGTCCAAACACAAAAGCAAAACACTGCAAAATCTCGGGAGAAAGATTTATTGTACTTGCACATTACATTTTAAGTATAATGTGATTAGGTGATAGTTTATGTGGCACCCTCACATGAGGAGTGAAGTGACAATCCAATTATTAGATATCACATGGTACATATTACACTTAAAGTGTAATGTGAAAGTGCAATAAACCTTTCTCAAATCCTAGAGAGCACCTGTCGACCGTCGCACCAGATCGTCGGAAGTGAACACCAACCTTCATTGGCGGCAACACGGTGGGAAAGCACGCCCACGGCTAGCACCTTCGTCACGGAGGGGCTCGACAGTGCCATATAGGAAGCTATGGAGTTGCCAAATAGCCGTCACAATAAGGCGCGGAGGAAGATGCACTCATATGTTTGGTATTTGGATAGATTGGGGATAGAGTGGAGTTATCTTCAAAATTTTGAGGATAACCCTACTATTTTTGAAGATAACCACACTATATTCCTGATCTATCCAATACCAATATGAGACTCCAATATCAGTCAAGTGTCTTAATTTTTTAAAATATGTTTTTATTTGTAAATTAATTTTTGAGTTAAAATACATCTATAATATTAATAATAAATTATACGTATCAAAATATAATTATAAAATATTTGAAATACCAACACTAAAATATAAACATATAAACACTTAAATATAATATTATATTTACGGTTGTATTATGGTATTATAATCATATTATCATATTTATGATTGTATTCTAGTACTTATAATTGTATATTTTATAGTTAGTTGTATATTTTATAGTTATATTTTAGTGCGTATGATTATATTCTAATATTTATGAGTATATTTTAACCTGAATAATCAATTTATAAGTAAAAAAATATTTTGAAAATTTTTTTTGAGACACTTTACGCCCTCTCACTAATAACCGTTAGAATTTCATCTTTCTATATACTTAGAAGATCTGCACTCACCCTGAGATAACACATGAGATACTATGAAAGTAGAGAATATTTAGTGTATTTGAGTTGTGCACTTTCTACTTATACATCTCCCCTCCCATTAATTAGATAGATATATTATGTGTCTTTTTTCATTGACCAACGAAAGTAAAAAAATATAAATAAAAAATACATAACTCAAATACACTAAATTCTTCTTCTAAAAATATAACTCGTTGCAGAAAGGGTGATGGTGAGAACCATGACACAGACCTTCACCGACCTAAATTTGTCCACTTGTGAGAGAAAAATACATACGTGACATTTCTCGTAAGTCGTGTGCTCTCTCCCGTGGCTGCGTTTAGGTATTTTATAGGAACAAAAATATTTTTTTTATCGAAACGATTAGTATCATAGGTGAGGCTGAGATGTTTCCGACGCCTATGTGGATGTTAACTATTTTTATCCAAAAATTTAGTATCATGGGTGAGACTGAAATATTTCCGACATCTATGTGGGTTAACCATAAGGTCGTTTTGGACGCTATATAGTCATTATGAGAAGAGGATAATTATGCAAATAAATCGATAATGAGGGTGTGGTTCGAGAAAGAACCCCTATACTTTTATGATTATTATAAGTATGCATGTATACGGTAACTAATATGATTTACGTAAAAAAGCACTTCTTATGATGTGCACGATCTCTTCTTTGCATAGTAATCTTCTAAATGTAGAAGAAGATGAGACTCTAATAATTATCACGTCTCGTGTCTTAATTTTTTAAAATATTTTTTATTTGTAAATTAATTTTTAAGTTAAAATACATCTATAATTAATATATAATTATACGTATTAAAATATAATTATAAAATATTTGAAATATAAACACTAAAATATAAACATAAACATTTAAATATAATATTATATTTACGGTTGTATTATGGTATTATAATCATATTATCATATTTAAGATTGTATTCTAGTACTTATAGTTGTATATTTTATAGTTATATTTTAGTGTGCATGACTATATTCTAATATTTATGGGTATATTTTAACTTGAAGAATTAATTTAAAATTAAAAAATATTTTGATTTTTTTTTTTGAGACACTTTACGTCCTCTCACTAATAACTGTTAAAATTTCATCTTTTTATACACTTAGAAGATCTGCACTCACCTTAAGATAACTAGTGAGATATCTGAAAGTAGAGAACGATTTAATAGACTTGAGTTGTGTATTTTTTACTTGTATTTCTCCCCTCTCATAGATGAATATATTGTGTCTTTTTTTCATTGACTAATAAGAGTAAAAAAATGAATAAAAAATACACAACTCAAATATGCTAAAATTTTCTCATCAAATATAACTGGTTGCAGAAAGGTGATGGTGATAACCATGACACAGATCTTCACCGACCTAAATTTGTCCACTTGTGAGAGAAAAATACATACGTGACATTTCTGTAAGTCGTGTGCACTCTCCCGTAGCTGCCTTTAATTAGGTATTTTATAGGAACAAAAAGATTATTTTTATCGAAACGATTAGTATCATAGGTGAGGCTGAGATGATTCCGACGCCTATGTGTATGTTAACTATTTTTATCCAAAAATTTAGTATCATGGGTGAGACTGAAATATTTCCGACATCTATGTGGGTTAACCATATAAGTCGTTTTGGACGCTATATAGTTATCACGAGAAGAGAGATAATTATACAAATAAATAGACAATGAGCGTGTCGTTCGAGAAAGAACCCCTATACTTTTATGATTGGCAATGCTACGCTCTCGACTAGCCGGGAGCGCAGCATGCGCTGGAGGGGCCGCGCCCCTCCACGCGCGCGCTGCGTGGAGGGGGGTGGACCCTCCCCATGATGTGGCGTTTTTTTTTTTTTAACAATTTGTGCACACAAATGATGTATTTGTGCACACAAATATATCATTTGTGCACACAAATAATGCACACGAAAAAAAAACGTCACATCATTTTTTGCTGGGGGGCCTGCCCCTCCACGCGTCGCGCGTGTGGGGGGGCGCGGCCCCCAGCTCAGCTTTGCTCCCGACGTTGCGGGAGCAAAGTATTTCTCTTTATGATTATTATAAGTATGCATGTAAGTACTGTAACTAAATATGGTTTACGTAAAATACACTTCTTTTGATGATGTGCACGATCTCTTCTTGCATAGTAAAACAACTTAATATATTATATATATATATATATATATATATATATATACGGCGGTACTTCAGTAGCTGTCACTGGATGCACATCTAACGGCAACGCGAGCAGCATTTTCTTTTTTTTTTGGCAGCCGTTAGATATGCATCTAGCGACTGCCAGCTGGGGTATGGCGAGCGACCCGCCATACCCCAACATTTATTTTAATATTTATATATATATAACGGCGGTGCGAATGTAAGGTTTGATTTTTATTTTTATTTTTAAATACGGCGGTGCGATATGGCCGTACCACAGCCCACACCATCATCCGACAGTGTGATTTAAAAATAAAATCAAACCTTACATTTCGCGCGCCTGCAACCTGCAAAATACAAGTCCCGCGTGTGGCCTTTGGATTTGGGATCCAATGGCCCCAGCTTGGATACGGTAGGGCCGCACCCAGCAGACCTGCCGTATCCAAACATCTATATATATATACTAGTTGAAAACCCGTGCATGCACGGTAATTGTTTATAAAATATTAAGATAAATAAAAAATTATTTATAAAAGTAGTATTTTTATTACAAAAATTTTGTTAAACTAAACAGAGAAAATTTGTTCTTAAAATAAAGGAAGGTGCACTGCACGAAGGTAGACTTAAAATTGAATTTTTCTAAAATTTATGATCTGCTCGGTTTAGCAAGATTTTTTAGATGGTGGGTATCTTACCTTTTTAGAAAGATTTCTTCGTTGATTTAAGTGACAATTAATGTTTGAGACTTGCTTTACGGGAGGTGTGTTAAAGTTGATAGATTTATTATTTTATGTTAGTTGTTATATGTTAGGATTGTTTATCCGAATTTTGCTTACTATATTTAACTGCGATATATAGATTTAGTGGGAAAGTTTAAGCGGAAAAATTCTGCTTCTGATGCTGTCACGTGGCTGTTCTAGAACTAAATTTTATTAGAATAATATAGGTATACTAAGGAAAATGCATCACCTCCGAGTGCGTACACTAAGTACTGCACCGCGGATTGTGCAGACGCACCACCACGCTAAAACTCTCTCATCATCATAGCTACTCGTTAGACGTTGGAGCTATATGCCATTTCGCATTGTTATTTGTTAGTGGGTTTGGGTACTTTTATTAAATAGAAAATTATATGTATACTCCCCAAAATCTATCGAATTCGAATGTGTCCTTGAAACCACTGAAGTATACTTAATTTATACATATGAAAATATAATAAATATTTGTTTAACATGTGAATATAATTGTCAAATAATAGGTAAAAAACGTACTAAAATATCTCTCTTCTTGAGAGAGAGAGATGATCACCTCATATGATTGATCAGATGGGTTAAGATTGACTATGAGGAGATAGAGTTGCTAAAAAGAAAAAAATAATCTGAGAGTTTTAGAGAGTAAATTATTTTTTTTACCCTTTTACAGAATTATAATTATATTAATAATAGAGTAAAAATAACAATAATAGCACATATGATGAATATATGGATACGAGATATAAGATATATATATATAGATTTCAAGTGCATATGTTTATATTTCAGTCATATGTCTGATGTTTTCCTCTTTGATAGACGCCCAAATTCCGCTCCAAGAGTCTGATCGCAGTTCCCGATACGATCGAATATGGACATCCCTTCGGTCAGACGAGCATAACTTTCCTTTCAATTATCGGAATCACTTATAAGACCATAATTCGGAATCGACACTCAAAGGCGCTCGTCGCCCCTTATTACCTATGGCCATAATTAAGACGTCGTTTCTGACTTGAAAATCCATCGTTTTCCACTCCAAATTGTCATTCATCCGACGATCTCCCGTTTCCAAGGTTTTGTCATAGTAACGTTTCTCTCGATCACGTGAATCACTTGTGGGGCGCAACTTAGAGTCGGCATGTCACGACGATCGAAAGTTGTGCTCATTTCGGTGCGAGAATGTCTCCCAGGTCACAATATGGCTGCACGAACATCGTCGATATATTCATCCTTCCAGATTATTCTCACCCTTTTAGTGAAAAAATTCGGCATAACTTTCCGCCCAGATATCGAATCGCTTGAGTGACCACAATTTGGAATGACACTTCGAGACGGTCGACAAATGCTTGTTTCATGGAATTTCGTTCCGAAGCCGAATTACACTATGAGCGTGTATACTAGTATACCGATTATCTCACCCCTTCAGTAGGACGCAAATATTTCTTTGTCCGGAATCGCTCGCGAGGCCCCATTTTGGAATTGGCAGTCCGACAAGGTCGGGACAGGTCGGATTTGGAGATTTTCGCACCAACACCTAAATTCTTCTCCGGGAGCTTGATCACAGGCTCCCAAGCTATCGAATACGGGCACCCCTTCGATTAGACAGACATAACTTTCTGCTCGGTTATCAGAATCGAATATAAGACCCCAATTTAGAATTGACACTCAGAGGCACTCATCGCTCCATATTGCTTTTTGGTAATAAGACGTCATTTCTGACCGAAAATCCATCATTTCCCACTCTAAAATTGCGATTCAGCTGATGATCTCCCAGTTTTCAAGGTTTTCTCGTAGTAACGTTTCCCTCGATCACGCGAATCACTTGTGGGGCTACAGCTTTGAGTTGTCCTGTCACGAAGATCGGAAGTTGTGCTCATCTCGGCGTGAGAACTCTTCCCAAGTCGCAAATATGGCTGCATGAACATCGCCGATATATTCACCCCTTCCAGATTATTCTCATCCATTCATGAAAGAACTAGGCATAACTTTTTGCTCGGGTATTAGAATCGCTTGGTGACCACAATTTGGAATCGACGCTCCGAGACGGTTGGCAAGTGGCTTGTTTCACAAAATTCTATTTCGAAGCCGAAATTCCACTGCGAGCGTGTGTACTAGTACACCGATTATCTCACCCCTTCAGTAAGACGCATATATTTCTCGTCCGGAACCACCCGCGAGGCCTCAATTCGGAATCGGCACTTCGACTCGATAAGGTCGAATTTGGAGATTTCCGCTCTATCACCCAAATTCTTCTCCGGGAGCTTGATCACGGGCTCCCGAAGCTATCGAATACAAACACCCCTTCGGTTAGACGGGCATAACATTTCGCTCAGTTATCGGAATCACTTAGACCCTAATTCAGATCGGCACTCAGAGGCGCGCATTGCTCCATATTGCCTTTGGCCATAAGATGTCGTTTCCGACTCAAAAATCCATCGTTTCCCACTCTAAAATTGCTATTCCAGTCGATGATCTCCCAGTTTCTAAGATTTTCTCGTAGTAGTTTCCCTCGATCACGCGAATCACTTGTGGGGCTGCAGCTCTGAGTCGACCTGTCACGACGATCGGAAATTTTGCTCATCTCGGCGTGAGAGCTCCTCCTAAGTTGCAAATATGCTGCCCGAACATCGTCGATATATTCACCACTTCCAGATTATTCTCACCCCTTTAGTGAAAGACTGAGCATAACTTTCTGCAAGGGTATCAGAATCGCTTGTGTGACCACAATTTGTGTAGCACCCTTGATTTTTTAAAATCCAAATAAAATAAAATTTTTATTTTAATAAATGAGGTAAATAGATTTAATTAGAATAAATGAGAAATAAGTGAAATAAAAAGGAATTAAATCATGCCCATTAAGTAAAAATCAATAATGGGTTGTGTAATTGGCTCAATTACAAAATAATGGGCCTAATTGTGAGAAGCCAACATGGGATGGGAAATACTTATCCCAATTTTGGATATAATTAATTAATAAATAATAAAGGGTTAAGATAAAAACTAATAACCCCTAGTTATCTAAAACAAGAGTCTTTACCCCAACCCAAATCCTTGGCCACGAATTTAGCTCTCTTCCCAACCCTATTAGGTAGATAAATAAGGGAATTAGAGAGATAATTGTGAAATTTCGTAATTTGGAGATGAGGAGAGATTGTGAAGTTGATTGGATTCTAATAGCATCAAAACTCCACCAATTCACCCCCACCAAACCCTAGTTCGTGTCTAGAGCCTTGGGGATGAAGGGGAGGTGATTTTGGACGAGGAGCTTGGAGGAGAAGGACTAGAGCTTGGTTTTTCTTCTTCTTTTCATCATCAACTAGGATTCTTCTTATTCCCCGAAAAATGTAGGCAATCTCTCAACCCAAATTCGTGTAAAAAATACTTTAGGAAGACTTCATGATCCTGTGTAAAAGACTTTTGGTTTCGCTCTATTTTGATCTCCCATGAGGGAGAATTAATTCCTTGAAATCCTATTATATACATGTACCCATACCTTCATGTTTACTTTTAAACCCCGTGCATACTTGATCCCATGCCATGAGAAAATTTTCATAAATACTACATCATGT
Source organism: Colocasia esculenta (assembly GCA_014218235.1). Lineage (NCBI taxonomy): Eukaryota > Viridiplantae > Streptophyta > Magnoliopsida > Alismatales > Araceae > Colocasia > Colocasia esculenta. The sequence goes on along the minus strand of JACBKR010004586.1, from coordinate 7,725 downwards.
TAGCTTTCAAACGCCCTCAGTTTTCCTATTTTCATCATGTATCCATTGCTAATTAATTCATTGCACCTTGACTGCGCATGTTTAGGTCACTGAAATATAACCTAAATAAAACATGCCTAAACTTGTCTATTTTCAAATTAATCATACATGTTGATAGATCTATATGTCTCTTTCGTTTAAAACTAGTTTTGTGATTTTGATCATCGTGTGATTTTCTATTGAATTTAGTATGACGCCATGGAACCCCGTATAGCAACGGGCAACCCCATCGCCTCTTTGAAATTCCTGCCAGATCTGTAAATTGCGTACATATCCCTACTGTTTAGGCTTTATGACCCTTATTTAGCCATGATTAACCCATGTTATAGATAATTCGACATGGTAAATTAATAAATGGCAATAATTATATAAATTTTATAATTTAAAATCTATTTGCACTATTTGTCACATTCTCATAATTCTTTACACTTACATACACATAACATTAGTGTTTGCCATTTGACCATAATAATTATGCAATAATGTATTTGGTAAATTAGCAAATGAATGACTAAATTTCCTATTTAATTAAATACAATTGTCTTCATTTTGTGCGCGCATTTTGAATACCGTTACCATTTTCTCCTCGCCTTTGAGCACTTGAGGCACGACAGACCAGTTTTCTACACACTTTCTCTTGACTTGGACCACCTCTCCATCGGGAATACTCTTGACTGGGCCAGGGACTCCTTGTCAAGGCCTCCATAAGTCTTCTTGACTTTGGCACACGTCCTTAGCCGACGAGCTGGTTGTACCCTAATACCCGTTACACTCTTAGGGATCAGTAGGATCTAAATGGCCTTCGTGTGTTCTCTCCTTATCTTGTCATTGCGCCAGACCATCTAGCTTGTGTTCATAGCACGGCTAGTGGGCGGTGATGACTTCTACCAGACTGCCGGACCACTAGGGTGTGGCGTGCAACTGTGACTAATGTTGGTTCTCATGTTTTTACGATATTGTCCCTATCTCATCTACAGTCTCTTTACTCTCATCTGTTTACGTTATCTCTACTCCCTCATCTAGTTCATCTACTACTCTATCTATTTCTTGATACTCTATTGGCCATTCGTGTGATTGTCTAGATAAAGAATGACTAATGTCAGCGCAATGGGGCCCGATCTGGTCCTCAGAGGAGCGCCCGAAAAGTGCTAGTGCCCATGGGAGTTAAAATGATCAAGGATGTGTTACGGCATGCATCCAGCGCCATCATACTATCTAGATTAATCTATGACAACCAAAGTGCTATCTAAAAAGTGCAATCGTTATCGTTACTAGTGCACCGTTGTGCAATTTACATGTTATACCGTTACATGGCCATTCCATTGTCGTTCTCGTAGTGCTATTTTTTCTGTGCCAGATGCTATTGTTCTCTCATTATCGTTACTTGATCTACATGACTTTGCTCTTTAGTTACCCTGCCATTAAGACATTAATTATTTAAAGCATGCTTGTTCTCATGAGATATTAAGTCCTACTGGGCGTTATTCGCTCATCCTATATTTTTATTTAATGTGTTTCAGGCGAGTTTGACGATGACCACACTCACGAGGATGGGACTGAGGACGATGCTCAGGAGTGACCCTTTTCAGCAACCAGTGCTTTAGTTGTTAGTTAGTATAGTTATGAGTTAGTGAGTCAGTCAGTCTTGATGCATTAGTTGAAGTTGAATAAAGCACTATGAGCCCTAGTTTTGGCTCTGATACGTTAATGTAATAGTTAGTTCATGAAGATTGATGAAATATTAGTGATTGTAATGGAGGTTGGTGAATTATTAATGAAATTGGAATTTATTTGGTGTTATTCAATTGTGCAATGCTTTGTTATTTTTTCTTACTCTGTACTAATTAATAACTGTAATTTCGCTCCGATATTCCGCGTCGGGGCGTTACAATTTGGAATCGACACTCTAAGACTGTCGACAAGTGACTGGATTCAAGGAATTCCATTCCGAGGTCGAAATTCCATCACGGAGCGTGTGTACTAGTATACCGATTATTGCACCCCTTCAGTAAGACTAGGATATTTCTTCGTCCGGCGACCGAAACTGCCTACGAGGCCCCATGTAACGTAGTGCGTTTTTCGGATCTCCGTGGATCGTCGTTTAGTGGTAGTTCGGATCTGCGTTTACCGGCTTTGGTGTGGTGCTCATGACCAATGTGGGGTCATTGGGCCCTGGTCGAGGTTTCCGCACGTTGTGTGGTGCTTAGTGGGCCGGTAGGTTAGGCCCATAGTGCTCGTTGGTTCACTGGATGTGAACGCGACGGGCATGTGGGTCGCGTTCTGAACGCGACGGCCGTGAAGCTCACGTTCTGGTTGCCGCTGTTGGGGTCGACGTCTGCATGCGCGCCGCGTGTCACGCACGGGGCGGGGTTTGCTGACGTCGGAAATGGGAACAATACAAGAGAATGCGCTATTTCCGACGGACTGAATCCGTCGGAAATTCGATGGTATTCCGTCGGAAAAGACGCCTTCCGACCGCTTTCCGTCCAAAGTTCGTCGAAACTATCCGTCGGAAATACTTTGTCAGAAATTTCCGACGGATGACAATCCGTCGGAATTCGTCGAAACTCCGACAGGTATAATCCGTCGGGAAAGCCGTCAGTATTTCCGACGGAATTGCCGACTGTTTTTTTCCGTCGGTAATTTATGAGTTCCGACGGATACTTATCCGTCGGGAATCCGTCAGTATTTTCCGATGGAATTACCGACGGTATTTTTTCGTCGGTAATTTATCCGTTTCGACGAATACTTATCCGTCTAAAAATCCGTCAGAAAATACACCATATATATTTTTTAAAATAGGGAATAAAAATGATTTGTCAACATTGCTACAATGTCAAACCTGCTACAATATTCATAAATTTAACAAATACTCACAATCAACATAAAATCATAAAATACAATAAATATAAAATCATATAGAATAATGAATACAAAAATCAACATAGATCTGCTGGATCGTCTGCTGTCCCTGCCTCGTCATCGTCTGGAGCTGGATCCTATATTAAACAATTAAAATGAGAACATTATAATAAATAAAAGACATACATTATTTTCAAAATGAACTTTAAACATGTGATTATTTCTCAAGCTTAATACAATACTATTTTTAGATCCATCATTTTCTTGGGTGTTTTTAGATCCGTCCTTTGAATGCCCAACCCAATCCGGAGATCCAAATTGGATTCCGTCAGTTCCCACACGTCACTTTAACCCACCCGGTCGTGTCGGAGAAAATGGCACGTCGATCGGATCCCTATTTGGGAGTTTAGACCCCCGGGTTGCGTGTTTTAACCATTTATATATGCTTGGCTATGTTTTTAGATCCGTCCTTTGAATGCCCAACCAATCCGGAGATCCAAATTGGATTCCGTCAGTTTCTACACGCCACTTTAACCACTCGTCGTCGTGTCGGAGAAAACGGCACGTCGATTGGATCCTTATTTGGGATTTTGGACCCCCGGTTGTGTGTTTTAACCTTTTATATACTTACCCGTTTCTACATCCGTCCTTTGAATGCCCAACCCAATCCGGAGATCCAAATTAGATTCCGTCAGTTCTACACGTCACTTTAACCCACCCGGTCGTGTCGGAGAAAACGACATGTCAATTGGATCCCTATTTGGGATTTTGAACCCCCGGGTTGCGTGTTTTAACCATTTATATATGCTTGACCGTGTTTTTAGATCCGTCCTTTGAATGCCCAACCCAATCCGGGGATCCAAATTGGATTCCGTTTGTTTCTACACGTCACTTTAACCCACCCGTCGTGTCGGAGAAAACGGCACGTCGATCGGATCCCTATTTGGGATTTTGGACCCCCGGTTGTGTGTTTTAACCTTTTATATATACTTGCCCGTTTTTACATCCGTCCTTTGAATGTCCAACCAATCCGGAGATCCAAATTGGATTCCGTCAGTTTCTGCACGTCACTTTAACCCACCGGTCGTGTCGGAGAAAACGGCACGTCGATTGGATCCCTATTTGAGATTTTGGACCCCCGGGTTGCGTGTTTTAACCATTTATATATGCTTGACCGTGTTTTTAGATCCATCCTTTGAATGCCCAACCCAATCCGGGGATCCAAATTGGATTCCGTCAGTTTCTACATGTCACTTTAACCGACCCGGTCGTGTCGGAGAAAACGGCACGTCGATCGGATCCCTATTTGGGATTTTGACCCCCGGGTTGTGTGTTTTAACCTTTTATATATATATACTTACCGTTTTTACATCCGTCCTTTGAATGTCCAACACAATCCGGAGATCTAAATTGGATTCCGTCAGTTTCTACATGTCACTTTAACCCACCCGTCGTGTCGGAGAAAACGGCACGTCGATTGATCCCTATTTGGGATTTTGGACCCCCGGGTTGCGTGTTTTAACCATTTATATATGCTTGACTGTGTTTTTAGATCCGTCCATTGAATGCCAACCCAATCCGAGGATCCAAATAGATTCTGTCAGTTTCTACACGTCACTTTAACCCACCCGGTCATGTCGGAGAAAACGGCACGTCGATCGGATCCCTATTTGGGATTTTGGACCCCCGGGTTGTGTGTTTTAACCTTTTATATATACTTGCCTGTTTTTAGATCCGTCCTTTGAATGCCCAACCCAATCCGGGGATCCAAATTGGATTCCGTCGGTTTCTACACGTCACTTTAACCCACTCGGTCGTGTCGGAGAAAACGGCATGTCGATCGGATCCCTATTTGGGATTTTAGACCCCCGGTTGTGTGTTTTGACCCTTTATATATACTTGAATATTTTTTAGATCCGTCATTTCAATGCCCAACCCAATCCGGAGATCCAAATTGGATTCCGTCAGTTCCCACACGTCACTTTAACCCACCCGGTTGTGTCGGAGAAAACGGCACGCCGATCCGATCCCTATTTGGGATTTTGGACTCCCGGGTTGTGTGTTTTGACCCTTTATATATATACTTGGGTGTTTTTTAGATCCGTCAATTGAACGCCCGACCCAATCCTATGTATATGAAATTAATACTAATACTGATCTGAGCTGCTGGCTGTGTGGGGCGTACTCCCTGCATTATTGAGATGAACTGCTGAACCATATTGCTGAACTGCGTCTGTAGCTGTACCCGCTGCGTCTCTATCTCTACCCGCTGCGCCTGTAGCTCTACCCGCTGCGTCTGTAGCTCTACACGTAGCTCCTCCCGAATGATGCCTCTAATGTCCTCTACACTACTGACGGCATCGCAGAAGATGAACTCGCGTGTGCCAGGGAGCGATCGAACTGGCATATGAGGACAACACTCGATGAGTATCCAGGCTGTCCCCAAAGCCGTATACTCGACCCTTCCTCGGCACTCCCGCTGCCTCGACCCAAGTGTCCGCATCCAAATCTGCTGGGGAGTGCCCTCTGTGTAGCGCTCCGCCATCGTCCTGTCGTACGTCTCCTGTAAAATAATTTAAAATTAAATTATTAAAAACAAATTACTTTAATATCATAATTGAATTCATAATTTAAAGCTTGACTTACAGCAATCGTGCGGCACTCTCGGTAACATAGTCATCCGTCCCCTTCCGCTTATGAGTCCGGTCAAATAACTCGCGGAAAGTAGGGGCACGCTCCAGGTCGTGATGCTTAAAATTCAACAAAATTAGTTAGTTTCACAATAATAATCCATATGAATATATGAATCGAACAAAAAAATCCTTACCATTTTTGACTGTGGGTCGCATAAGATACGGATCCACTAGTATGCACATTCTTCTCTGGTTGAGTTGCTCTGTTGCGTATTGCCGCCTGTGACCGCTGCTGCCATGGTCCAGCAGCCCAACGCTCGCAAAGGGACTCCCAATAGTCCCTCCGCAGCCAAACAGGGCCGTAATCCACCCAAGCCATAGGATCCCGGTTGCCTGTGGTCTTCATTGCCTTGTCCCGTACCTCCCACATCGACTTTCTTAAATTAGTCTGGGCCGTAATCTCCCAGATGGCTCGAGCTCGAGGGAGATCCTCGGGTCTCGTGAACGCGAACCTCCGCTGTAAAGAAATAAAATTAATCAACATTCTGCAATAAACCCAAATTAATAATAATTGAATAAATGACTTCACTCTTCTAAAAAATAAAAATACCGTAAACATGTCAAATACTAAATCTCGGATTGGCACCGGAAGTCTCTCCATGCATCCACTGGTCCTGGAATATATGTGTGGACCAGTGTCGTAATATAGCGGGAAGCAGGACTGGGATCTATCTTCCCCCTGTAATTGCACATTAATTTTCTACATGAAATGTATATCCTAAATAACAAATACAGTAACACTGAGATGATGTACTTTACCCTGAGATCCAGCATGGTTGTCGTCCTGGTAGCTGAGGCCCTCCTCAGCTGTTGGATGCTGGCTCTCCAGCTCTGTTAAAAACAATTTAGTACACTATTATTGTATAAATTGCAAGAGACCAACATACTAATCTATTGAAACATACGTTTACCTTGTTGTGAGGAAGAAGACGAAGGTGGCACTGCTCGGATGGTCGACAGGGAGGCAAAATTTCATACACATTAGAATTATAATTTCAAATAAACAACAATATAGAAATTTACCTGTCGTTGGGACGACGGGCGTGGACGGGGAGGCAGTCCCTGCAAAATTTCATACACATTAGAAATTATGAATTTCAAATAAACAACAATATAGAAATTTACCTGTCGCTGGGACGACGGCGTAATACAGCATAATGTCTTATCTGCATCCTCTTTGTAGTACAGCATACAGTGATTCGGACATGCATCAATTTTCATAAAACCAAGCCCCAAATCATTCACCATCTTCTTCGCACGGTAAAGGTCAGCATGTAACCTCTCTGATTGAGGAAGCATGCTCTTGACCAGTAGAGAAGCCGGTCAAAACAACTCTCGCTCATATGAAATTCAGATTTCAAATTCAATAGCTGTGACACTGCAGACAACCGTGTATGCTTCTCACAGTCATCCCATAATGGCTCATCAGCATCTCGAAGTAACTGATAAAATATCTGAGTTGTATCATTCGGCACTTCTTCATTTGTTTGATCTTCATAAATATTGAACTCCGACCAGCAGCATCGACAACCATGTCTACGTACGTACTTGTGGAGGCAAAGTAATTAGCTGGTGTAGACGACTGAATATTCAACTCACCATGACATGACCATAACTCATAATGGCCACAAATCCTCTCGTATACAGATGATGCTGCACATCCCATGTCGATATCCACTTTCTGTTCTTACAAGCCACACACGGACATCGGATGTTACCCATCGGATCAACTGCTACTGATGAATTACTCAATGCAAACTCAATAAAACTGTCAACTCCGTCTTTAAACTCCTCGGTCACAACTCCATTCACTATTCCACGGTACATCCATGACCGATTCTCATAAGACTTTTTCCTACAGATTAAATGTCATGTCCCGAGTTAAAATCCAACACACCCTCACATCGTTCAAATACCATACATATGATACATACGTTATATGGAGAGTCCCAGAGCTAATGGGTGAAATAAAGCGTTGACGTAAAGATAAATGAAGAGTAAGCATACGTGAATATCAAATAAATTTGAGCACTATATAAATACTTAATGGTATTGAACATTAAAAAGAACACAAAGACTATTTGTTCATACAACCGTGATGTCTTCATATTAGGCCACCACCACTTGATCG